>VXAL01008554.1:9851-25417 GCA_013399475.1 Chauna torquata | reverse complement strand
AACACTGGTGTGGTATCAGTGCTGCTCTAGCTACAAGTGCAGAGCACAGCGCTGTGTGGGCTGCTGTGGGGAAAGGTAACTCTATCCTGGCCAGACCCAGTACACTTATACTATTTATCTTGAAAGATGATTATACAGAAAGTCAGTTAATTCCATCAATAGTACAGTAAAAATAAAGGATAAGAAGCAGAGTTGTATTACAATTGTTTGGTCCACTAGTAGAGTCTGACAGAGGAATGTTCATGAACATGAGTTAGACACAACTCATTGGCTGGCTACATATACCATTATTTTGTGGCATCTTTAAAAGACATATGCTGATTTTGTGAGCCAAGTGCCAAACTCAAGGTATCAAGTTTTTGTATTTTTTCTTGATAGCATATGTTTGCTTAAATCAAAGTTCATACTGATGAGTTCCCAAAACAGGAAACTGAAGCTGTACATAAAATGTATTATAAAACTTAGCCGGCCATGTCACACTACTCCAAAAAAGGTAATGTTGAAACTACTAGCCAGGCCATTTTCAAACAAGTGGCCTTTAATGAATGAATCTATTTTATGTTAGATTGCTTTTTGAATGAAACGAGTACAGAAAAGAAGCCTTTTCACTGCAAAGCTAAACACGGTGATTGACATACAGTTCTGGTAACTAAGTTGATCTAGCCTGGATACAAATAGTCATATGGAAGCCCATGTCATTGCTGAGCTCTAAGACATATAGGTTGCTGGGATTGCGTGGATATATCCTGTAATACTTTGCCTTGTAATAAGTGGAGCCGCTTGTATCTTTTCCAAACCAAATGTGAGAAAAATTCTGTCCTTCCAGCATTATGGAGGATAGTGAGAAATTGCTGCAGGACTTTGAGACTTAAAGTGATTGACCTGTCTTCCCAATGCAAAATTAGCAAGTGGTCAGCATGAATGGTTTAGCTCCACTCTGAGAGCCCACAGCGGGGTCATCAGATCTGCACAGGAATTTGCCCCACTCCGACGGCATGAAGCGGTAGGCACATTTCTCTTTGATAAAGGTGGCAGACTGTATCATGGAGTTAGAACAACTCCCTGTATGCTTTCTGTGATTGAAGCTGGTATTTCATTAATGACATGACTCCACCAGTGTGGAGCCACAAAATGTAAAATTCAAAAGATTACAACACCAGTTCTACTCCGGACAAGACAAATAAATAGATTATCTTTCAGGAATTGTAGGCACTACTGTTGTTTACCTTGAACATTGTCAAAACATTTTCCTGGAAAGATGGACACTTATTTTTTTAAGTATCCCGTCTCAAGATCAAGTATAAGTAAGGTCTTACAATTCCAGTTGAAATACCTGTTTATAGTGATAAAACAAGTCCTGCACAGAGAAGTTTTATTAAAGTGAAAGTCTGGAAATTGAAGCAAGATTTTTTATGTTTCCTAGCAGTTATAATGCATCTTTGCTGCCTAACTGCAGTTGCATTGCAACAGATGCATTTTCCCAGATCCAACCCCTGTAGGAGAGGGCTGAGCATTTGGAACATCTGTCATTTGATGAAAATAGGCTAATTGCTACATTCTCCTGGTATACTTAGTTGAGTTACTACATAACAATTAACAAAACAAAACAAAACAAAAAGATAGAGGAAATGTATGAGACAGGTGGATGATCACCAAGGAAAAGTCCCCCTAGACCTTTAACAAATGCCAGAAGTGTGTAAATACATATTTCTGAAATGCACGGGAAATTCAGTTTCCTTTGTGTATGGATAGATTGGACTCCATTTACAAAATAAGCTCATTAGCTCTAGGGTAGATTATGAGAGAGACAAAGGCTGATGTTCTGTCTTAAAAAAAATTATATACCAATAAAGAAAATAAGGGTTATGCCAGAAATAAAATAAGAAAATGATCCATACTTTGGCCAAATAAAAGTTTACCACTGGATAAGAGAATGACTCATGCAGTTTTGTTCTGTTAACAAGGAGAATATAAACAGACAACAAACAAAACAAATAGAATAAAAAATGTTTTCAGGGAAATGAAAATCATTAATATTCTGTCTCTTTCTCTCTCCATGGAAGTAAATCATCTGTATGGATAATTGTTTATCTTGGGAAATTTGTTTCTACAGAAGGAAGAAAAAATTATGAAAAAAAACAGTTTCTGTAGGACTGCTTAGGAATTTGAAATAGAGAAGCCCTAACAGTGTCAGAACGGTAGTGCAAATGACGTACATGAACACTGATGCCACTGCATGTTCATTATTTTGGCTAAGATGTCTAGCACAAGGGAAATTATTTATTTAAAGTCTTTTGGAATTTGTTGATATTTGGAAGGTTAGAAGAAGTTAGCAAGCTTCTGCTGACAGGATTGCTTCTCACAACCTTGAATATAGCATGCCTGATCACCTAAGTTTTAGTAGAAACTTTGGATAACGCTGAAGACACATCAGGTGGTCTCCACAAAACATCTCACAAACAAAACATCCCTGAGAAGGTCTTAGAACGCAGACATTGTATCTGATGCTTTTGATACTTTTTTTTCCACAATTCTTTACACATAAAGAGATATTCTTTAAACATAATTGTTTAAACATAAACAGATACCTACATATCAAATTTAGGAACTTTTGGGGAAGGAATTAGATACACACCAAGCTCCAACATCTTTAGCTTTCATCCAGCCCTGATAGATAAGGAACCACCTGTGCACCTGACAGAGATGGTGGGACATCTGCTGCTGCTTCTGCCAGTTCAACACAGAAAAGCTCAGACATGTCCTGACAGAACAAAGTGGGGAGAAGAGGTGATCAGCATTGGAACTGCAATACAATCAAACGATCAGGTCTGTCAGTCTCAATAAGAGCCCTAGCCTCGCTTTCTGCAAACAGGAAGGTCTCATCTCAGTAAGGATCATGTTGGTTTTTCAACCCATTTTTGAGCAGCTTTCTTAGGTAGTGAGGTGCTTTATCTAGATTCACAGTTTTTATTGTACACCCTGATGCTCCTCTGTTCTGAGAGAATTAAGTTCTCTCCCACTGTCTGGTTCGCTATTCAAAAAGAAATTAGAAAGAGGCTAGAGCTAAAGCATTAGTGAAAACAGTAGAATGAGTTTTTCTTTTTTTTGTACAGCTGAGTGCCACTTCCACAAACTGCACTGTCCTTTTGCTGGTAAAGCTTTAAACTGTACCTGGTATACATGCAGTTGTGCCTTTATAGTCAGTAAAATATGCTGAAAGTCTTATTATTAGAGCCCTTTTGTGCACCTTCCAGTAAACATTATAAATGTTTAGCTACGGATATCAACTATACACTTTGTAACTGTAATGGGACAGGTCTAGCATAGTCCCCCTCTGCATTTCCTAAAGCATCATGTATAGGGCAATTGAGCACCAAAACCAAAAAATGGTGATGATTCTCCATCTGTAACTTCTTTCTATGCAAACTTAATATGGATGTCTCAGTTTTACTGGAATGACAGTAATTGTCAAGGAAGTACAGAGTGGAGGGTGTTGTTACTGAGAGTGTCTCTTTAAAATTTTTGTGTGTATATAGGAGAAAAAATATGAGGCAATTTCCAAGTGGATATCTGAAGACAATACTTAGCTCATCTATTTCATACCACTCATGCAGTTTTAAAACTTATCACTAAATACACTGATGGAGCCCACCATTTCTCTGATGTGTTAAAGAATAGAGAGAATAGAGAGAAAGTTAAGACTAGGCTTAACTACGACAAATAATACCACCCTTGCTAGTCCATTTTGAGGGAAGCTTTCCTGAAGACTAGAAGTGCTGCCCAACATGTTTGTATCAGCTAAGATGTTGGAAGAAATTACAGCAAGAGACAACTGCATGTCACATCCCATGAGAGAGAACAGTCTGAAATAGACAGACTGAGAATTTGGTTGAAACACATTTTGTCAAACTTCCTTTCTTTAATTCACCTGCTGAAAATTCAGTTGTTTCCTTCTTTTCATCAGAAGAGGAATATGGATTGTCTGTCTGTTTGTAGATTACTCTTCAATACCTAGTATTTTGAGTTATAATATTTCAAGTCTATAACAAAAATCCATAAAAGAAGTTCTTATCATTGTTGTGGTTTCTTTTTTGTGTGTAGTTTTTTTTTTCTTTTTTTTTTTTTTTCCCCAGGCAAAAAGTGCCTAAGTCACTGCAAATCTTCTCAATCTAATTTCTCATCAGGAAGCAGCTAATGTTTTTGTGATTTCCACCATTAATTCTTTAGTGTTTGCTAGCTATTTCTCAATACTTATGAGCCCACTCACCAATTTAACACAGATTTGACAAATAGTTAAAAACCATAAGGATCTGAAGTTCCTGTTCTTTTTTTTTTTTTTTTTGAAGATAACAGGTTGGTAAAAAGAAAACATCAAATTTAAGGCTTAAACAGCTACCAGCCAAGAGCCCAAAGATGGATGTAGTAGATGCCTAATCAAATTATGATTTCTAGACCACTCAAAACCAGATGCAATACTTACTGTCTCTTTTTCCCCTCACAAAAAAACAAGAGACACAGAAAAGAATTAGGAGATAGTAGCACGATCTGAAAGGCAGGAGCTCAAAAAGTATTTTTCAGCAGGATTTAATATGGTTCTCTGTTTGATATGGTTAATGCTTAATTTCATATTTTTGTTGAAAATCAGATTTCATTATTTCTAGAGCCCATGAAACATGCCATTACTTTTCTTAACAAAATCTACATGTCAGATATTATGTAACTTCTGTTATGTAACCTGTACATTTCCTATTCTGTGACTTCTAGAATTTCCTCAGACTTTTAAAAATATCCTAATAATACAAGAGGAATCTCTTGCAGTACTGATAGAGGGGATGAAGCTATCAGGTCTAATAAACAATGTCAACTAAATTTGATCTATTTTTATCAATCAAGATTTTTCTGGTCAGTTAATACTGAGTCTTGCAAATGCTTTTGCAGCTTGAAACCTGAAAATCCGGATTTTAAATCTATCTTTCAAAATAAAATTAAAATATCATTGCATTTATTTATTTTTTTTTTAAATACTCCACATTTACAGCCCCTTCTACAGGTTTCCAAGCTTTATCCCAGTCGGTATACTGACCTTCTTGAAGTTAAGAATTAATTTATTTACTCTGCTGGTAGCATTTATAAACTCAAGGTCTGGGAAGAATTTGATATGGCAGTATAGAATCTGAAAAAAAAATTATTTGAGTTCATGAAAACAATAATAGATTTTCTCCATTATTTATTCAGATCTACCACTCCACAGATCTGAAATCTTATGGAAATTAAGATGTTTCTTTGTAAAAAACTGCATGACATATAAGGAAAGATTAAATATGTGAGATTCAAGTGTCTTTAGTGAGACTGAGTGTTTAGGTAAAACTCCAGTAATAATGATAGTACAGCTCAAGCTAGTGAGCCTAATTCAGAGTAAATTCAAGAAACAGAGGTACTTTGATTAGAAGTTACATTTAATGATGGAAATTTTACCTCCTACATATACCATCAGAGAAAGAGAGCTCACAATAAAAAGACAGAGTTCAGAGTGCTGTTACCTGTGACTCTATACTTTGTGGCTGCAAAGTTGAAGGATCTCATGGCTGGGATGGGAAAAATTATCTAAATGACTAAACCACAAAGTGAAACTGCTGCTGGTCTTAATATTTAATGGTTAAGCATCATCCTAGGACAATGGGTTGTAAGACACGCTAAGGTTTTTGCTCTGTTCGAGAAGGGCAGCTTCTAGAACAAGAAAAAGATGTTTCTGTGTGTGCATTCTGTACCTAGAATATTGATCAGTTGCATGGCACTTGCCAACTTAACTGACAGAAATCCAGAAACAGCTAGCCTTAGAAATCCAAGCTGTTCAAAATAAAGCAACTCTCATAGCATTGGAGAAAATAGAGAGTGAATCTGTCTTCAGGGAGAAGAAAATCTAGATGCTATCTCCCTTGCTATTCTACCTTGCTCATCAAACAGTGACCTGGTTTGTCTTTTGGGTGGATATTTTGAGCACAAGTCATTTCTCATCAAATTTTTCTAGTAGCTGTTGGAGAAATATTTCACTTCTATAAAGTCTCTTTCTATCAAAATAGTAGTCCTCATTATCCGGTTCAGACAATTATTTGAACATTTAAACATAGATGAATGGCCGATTTGATGGTGTTCAGAACCCTGGATTCTGCATCAACACAAGTTTTTGTAAGGTGGTTTTAGGAGCTGAGTGCATCAAAAAGAATTGAAGCTTACAGTATGTTGTGCTTGGTGGTTATACGATGATAAGTACCTTAGGAAGTGTTTGAATTCAGACTTAGATTTTTGATTATGGAAAAGCACCTTCTGTTTTCTCTGTTAATGTGACCACTGTGGTCATCAATACTTTTCTATTTCCTCCAGACCAAAAAGTGATCCTTGTTTTCAGTCCTTTGAGGAATGAAGTATCTGGAAGATAACAGTTTTGTCTGACAACTTAGACACCAGACCACCTTGAAACAAAATGTTCTCAGTAACTTAGGAAGCATCTACTTAAAGAAAAGTTTGTGTTAAATATTACTTAGTTATTTACTTCTGTCTTATGATCATTCTCTTAATGTCTGCATACTCATTCTGTGGCAGGTCATGTAAGATCTAAAATTGGAAGACTAAATTTCAGTTCTGGTATGAATGTTTGCTCTCCAAACCCATTACTTTTGTAAATCCTGAAAATTCTGAAAAACTAATTTTGTTTACCTATCAAAAGCAACAATATTCTTTATATTTCCTTCCATAGCATATAACACATATACCTCACTTTACCAATGTTTATACTGACAGTTATCTGTTGCCTATAGTGAGATTTCACAAAGTGAAAATCTAAACTGGAATTCTATACATTTGAAGTGTGTAGTTTCTAATAGTCTTCCTCAGATCAGGTTGGATGGAGAACGGAACACAACTTCATGTGTTTTCTTCATACTCAGAAGATTGAAAGGTTTGATGCTGATATAAATTACCTTTGAAACTAAACAATACCATCTCATTAGCACAGTCATTGTCATGCAGTTATCCTGGTATCAACTTTCTAAAAGGTAATGTCTGCTTTTCCTGTCAATTTTCATTTTGGAACAATTATATTTTTTGTATCTCTGACAGAAGCTTGATTAGTGGCCTTGAGATTACAAAGCTACACATATGTTCTGAATCAGAAGTAAAAAGGTCTTTTCCTTTTCATCTCTTCAGTGACATTCATTAGTGTATGCAGCTTTTCATGTCTTTTGTAAAAAGTTAATGGATTGCTGCAAAGGAAATCCTTTACTTTGTTAAAATCCACATCTCAGCACTATTTTTGAGGGAAAGACCTAACACAGTACTGGCTTTAAATGAAGGTCAGCATTAGATGACAGATACAAAGCAGAGAACAAAAAGATGAAGAAAAGATAAACTATAGAGAAGGGTGAAATTTGTTAGGAAGTTAAGCCACTGAACAGCAGCACAAAAATAAACAAGAAAGATTTTTAACTTTCAAGAAAAGAAAATGAAGAATGTGGAAAAATGTGGTTTCAGCGAGTTCTAAGGAAAGTGTTTATTTCATCAGTCTATTAGTAGCTATGTAATTGTAATTACTTCCTCTAGTTCTCATAAATCTGGATAATATGATGTATCCATTGCAATAAGAAAAGTACTGCACAAAAGTAGAAGCCTGGTGCGGATTTCTATACCCATGTGAAAGACATACCAGAGACACAGGATAGTTTTCCTTTCTCATGCCTGAAATCAGTGTAAGAGAATTATATAAAATAAGAATGTAAAAGATAAAAGCTTGTATTTAGCATTCTCCCAAGCTTATGACTTCCCTGGATGGAAATCTCTATAATGGTGCCTGTTACTGCTGATGTTATTCCTGGACTGTTGTTGCTGACCTGGATTTTCTTGGAGTTCTTTAATTCTTTAATTTCTGTCATTTAGAAGCTGCCAGACCTGACAAATGACTGATTGTGTTACTTCTTGTCTATATGGGCACTATCTGTAAGTATATGGAAAAAAACATCTTAGACAGGACATAGCCTCATCCTAGAAGTACAGCTTCTACACTTAGTAATGATGTTACAGCATTACAAATAAGAAGAGTTATCTGGAAAGTCAAAGCATGATATTACAGCTGTAACCAGTAGGCATACAGTCAATTTCCTTCTCACAACTTCACTTAAATAAAAAAGTTGGCTGTATTTCTTCATATTTATTCATATTGTTCATATACGTTTGTATATACTAGGCATTAGAGGCTATTATATCAATGTTCCTCCCTAACACATGGCTGGATTGATTTACACAGTATTTCTTCTTCTAAGAAGAGGGGATAAAGGTGTTAGCTTGCTGCCTTTCTGTAGCCAACAAGATAGGTGGGAGAAATCTATTTGTTCGAGAGTATCACTTTGTGTTACTTGTTCAATGTCACCATTGTACAGAAAGAACAGAAGGAACCACAGACCCAGTGTTTTTGTATCTTTAACAAGCTTTGAAAATTGGATTATACTACAATATATAATAAAAACACAGGAGGATCCAGTAGCTGGTATTAAACAAATGAAAAAGAGGTACAGATGAAAAAGCAACAGAAAGAAACAAAGTTATCATAAAAAGATCTGCATGGAGATGACTATATAATTATGAGGATTTTAAAATAAGCGATGCCCAAACCAACTAATCAGACAGACATACCATCAGAACTGTGGCTACTACCATGTTATCTAATATTTGAACAGTTAGAGATGAAAATGAGAAAATGTATGCTCTGTCACTAGCACAAGTCTGATAGTATGAAATATCAAAACTGGACACTCGATAGGAAAATTCAAGGGAGAACAATGGGTTGTACAATGTGCTGCTTAGTAATCAGAATGAACCACTTGGCTAAAATGAAAAAAGAGATTAAACAATTCCTATTTTCTAGCAAAGATAATGGATTTTCTTGTTTCCTGTAGGAATAGGAAGTCAATTCTCCCTATTGGAGATTGAAATACAAACTCTATGGACCCATGAAACCTAAAGGAAAAAGTCTTTTTCGTGCTTTTTAATATATTTTTCCCCATCTCTTTTGTACAGTTCATGTTATTTAAATCTACCACACAGAGAACATAGAATAGTGGCTATGTTTTATTAAGAAAATAAATCATGGCAGAAAAGTACTGCTTGCACGGAACAATCAGCTGATTTTATGCAAGTTTTATATAGTTAACTTGCACAAGTGAAGGCAAATTTGTTGAAGTTTGTCTCCGTTTTCACCCATTTAGCACACAAACCAACACTATATGCTAATATTTAGACTCTATAGGCTACCAGTGCCTAAATAAAGATCACTCAGTGTTCATTCTACTACTTGGAGTTTTACATAATTAAATTTTAGAAAATTCTGCACGATTTCAGTCTGGAGGTACACTTATCTAGTAATCACACACCTTGGAGAAAAAAAAAGTTTTCATTTTCTGTCTTTTTTTTTGTACTGTTGTTATTTTAAATCATTGTTTTTCCTTCTCAATAGTAGTAATGAAACTTGCATACTAATCACAGACTATAAAGTGCTGAGTGCTAAGTCCTTTGAACTGGAATATTCTATGACTTGCTAGAGCATATCTGTAATCAGGGATCAAATTGTGAATCAGACCTTGGTGAACTTTTAAGCATTTGGAGTTCTGCAGATAAGTAGGTAGTGTATTATTCAATTATACCTGTCATGAAGGTCTGCAAAACTAGGCTGACCAGTTCACAATTGGTTCATTGTAAAGGTGGAACATCCAAGAACACTGCATGTTTTATCTAACCAGTTTCTGCATAATTAGAATAAATTAGTTTCAGACTGTAAATTTACATATCTGGTAACAGAACCTGGATTTACTGAAGCGGCCCTGGACTGAGGGAAATATTTTAAAGGACAAATCTAAACTTCGTCTTCCCACTGAATGCTTTTGAGTCTCCAGCATGCTCCAGAGTCTTTCAGGTTTTTGTGTCATAGACCTTCACCATATTTTCCCTCTAGCATAAAAGTCTGCCTGCCACTCAGACCAACCCTGTAGCTGTCACAGGAGGCAACTTTGACAGGGATGGAAGTTCAAAAAAGCTTTCAATAGTCAGCTATGAGACATCTTTGCTTTAGGGCTTATCAGATCCCATTGGTTGGAGCTGGTATCACTGGGATGTAAAGACTTGACCTACCTAAACAGAAAGCAGAGCAGGGTGCATCTCTATCGCCTTGTAAAATTGCAGGCTCTGGTATATGTCATAGGCTCCATCTCGTTGGCATTTGATGTTGTTTGTTCAGATGAACAAAAATGAATTCATGAAGTCTGATGAATGCTTTGGAGGTAGATTATACTAGTTCTGTGTGGGTGTTCTGCTTGTTTGTGTATATGCTCATTGTGCTTTTATGTTTTCCCACCCAAAAAATGATATAGTTTGTTGGGATGGCCTCTCTGCTTAGTAGAGGAAAGACAGGTGTAGGTGGACGTCATGCAGAACAAGAGTTGTGTGCAGTGAGTGCTGAAGCATTGAATTACACTAGGCATATGTGTATGTGCAAATTGACCATCTAGGTGTACCTTTATGCTGCCGGGAAGACTTGGGTCTACTGACAAACCTGCTACTGGCTCATAAAAATCTACAGACCATGTTAGAAATGGGAAAGGCATATGATGTCCGCAGGCTCATTCCTGTCTTTATGGTGGCAAGGCAGTAGCTGGTCCGTGTTGCAGGTTTCCCTAATGATAGAAGATGAACACAGGTTTCACCCTAACAATTGTCCTGGCAAGCATCTGCTGGCAGCAGGAGATGGGAGTCCTGCCTATGCATTCACTTTTTAAGAAAAGGATCAGCAGCAAAAATGTGACAAGTTCTGCCATCCTGTGGACTTGGGTGCAGGATGACACCAAGATTGCAGCATAAACAGATTTTGTGAAGATGGTAAACTGGAGAGTATCTCAACAGATTGGTATCCACAAGGTTTTTCCCCAGCATTTCTGCTACAAGGTTCTCAGATTGCTTTTCAGTGGCTTGAAAATAAACAGACTGTATCTGGGCAGAGGACTTGGCAAGTATATCCCAGAGGAGTCTGTCAAAATATAATATAGATGCAGACCCAAGCTTCAGTCTTTTATTTTCAGCTGAGAATCATGTTATTGACATTCAGAATGGGCAAAGGAAAGGCAGAGCCACAGCAGTAATGCTTCACTGCCACCCATGAGAACAGTTGCACTCCTCTAGATCTGCACATCCTGACACTGACTTGCTGAATCAGCTTCCATGCATGACCTCAAAGCTGTCTCATTGCGATGAACATGCCTGGTGATCTCGACTCTTGAATGAACCTGGTTACTACCAGCCTGCTCTGCTCACCCTGCTCAACTACCATGGGACTTCCCCTGTCCTGCCAGCCTTTTTTCGAAGCTCAGCTGGTGGTTTTCTTTCCCTTGTAGAGCAGCCTGCTGTCTGGCAATTACAGGGGAAAAACAAAACAAAAAAAAAAACACTCAGAGAAGAGAGGAGGACTCCAGAGATATAGAACAGAAGTGGGAGTTTAAAAAAAAAATCCTTTTCCTTCGTCAAGTGATTCTTGTAAAACACTTGCAGATGCATAGTCTCATTCACCTTAAAAACAGAAAAAAACCAAAACAACCGTCACATTAATTTATTCTTATCTCAAAAAGAAAGTGATTTGGGATAGACATGGCAGGTAGGGTGAAGTTCATCTCTGTCCCAAATCATCTTTTTTGTTAAGATATACATGATGTATACACACATACACGAATATACATATACTTGGTTTTCAATGATTAAGTCTATATAATGGCTCATTAAAAGCATTTATCATAATTCTTCTGATTATTTTTTTTTCCTCTCTCCATGTGTTCTACGGGTTGGAATAACAGATCAGTCTGTGATGTAACCATCGTTCAGCTGCAGATCATCCTGCGAGGAACTGGCCCTGTATCAACCATACTCCTATTGAAATCATGCATTAGCTCCCAATAATGGCTCTACAGTGGATAGTCCTTGTGTGGAATGTAAGCAGAAGCGAAGATCTTTATGGCAGGCAAACATTGCTGCAAAAACATTAATTCAGTCTTGAGACCTTGGGAAGTCTCTGCCTACTCCTACGATTAGTTTCATCCATGATCCACTTGCCTATGTTTGAATCAATACCAGTCTCTGAGGGCAACGTACTGAATTGCCTAACTCAGTTAATGCCAGTCTTACTTTGTCAGTGGATTTCTCACTGGCTTGGGGAATGCATGTAGCAGTAGTCCATGTTTGTGTTATTTCAATTATATTGGAAACACTCCAGTGATATTACCAAAATAAAAGTTTTAAGAAAGGTTATGTTTGTCAAAAGTGTCGTTGAAGGTGGTCTCATACTGTCAGACAAATATCATGCAGCTTTTTTCATAACCATCAATGTACCATTCACACATAGGAAACATCAGCAATACTGTAGAAGTGTTACAATACCAGTAAACTATGCAATATATCTCTAAAAGTGTCAAAAAATAATCCTCAATTGAATGC
This sequence comes from Chauna torquata, assembly GCA_013399475.1. Classification (NCBI taxonomy): domain Eukaryota; kingdom Metazoa; phylum Chordata; class Aves; order Anseriformes; family Anhimidae; genus Chauna; species Chauna torquata. The sequence continues at coordinate 12,898 of VXAL01008554.1, read as the reverse complement.
CAAAAATAGGGAAACCATGGCAACTATTCCAGGTTCTCTCCTAAATTAAATTCATTTTTAACATAAATAAAAGAGAAGTTCAATTAACATCAATATCACATCACCTTTAAGTGAATAATAACTATTAAAATAATTATTTTAATTACTCAAATCTGAAGTATCTGTGTAAATGAATAATTAATAACAAGGCACACTTGCTCAAAAATTAAACACTGCAAGTCCGCTTGAACAGAATGCGAACTTAGCTTCTTCACCAATAAAGTCATGATCTGAATATAAAACAAGAAAATAAACAGAAAAATAGTTGTATGTCTAGTAACAGTTTTAGCATTCTTAATTTTCTTTAATTTACAAGTTTGTTGAGCAAGCAGATTGAAAAAGAATGTCTTTTTGGACTAAAAAACACACCCTAAATTTCATTGATTCAGCAGTACAAATTTCTGTCACTAAACAGCTTTTCTTTTGGAGATATCATCTCCATAGCTTCCAAGCATTTTTTGTTTTACAGACAGGCTAGATGACCTGTTCAATGCAACCCAGGAGATGTGCAACAAAGTCTTGTTGCACTACATAATTGCGTACATAATTGTGCACTACATAATTGTGTCCTGACTGTGGTAGTGAATCAGTAAAACCCTGTGATTCAGCTGGGGTTCCTAATCTTTCTAACCCTTGTGAAACCTAACCAATGAATAGTCCTTCTAATTAAAGTGTGACTAAAATATGACTTCTAATCTATGGAGTTTTCGTCTCGGCTGTAGATACTATTTGCCCTTACATGCTTTAGGTTCTATGGTAGCTACAAAAGGCATGGTAACATCACAGAACATTAAAGCTGGTTCTTATATCCCGTGTACCTCTATGGTACAATTACTGTTACTTTTTGCCAATACTTAAATCAATATCAAACAATTTAATATAAATATTTGAGTATAGTGTATAGGACAGTATAAATTGAACAGTGTTTTATTGTGATCTATTTGGTATTGCTTAAAATTTTATATTAAGTTGCCTGTGCAGCACCAAGTTACCTACACAAATAAATATGACAAAATAATTAAACCTCTGTGTGAAAGCAGTCAGTTCTGTCATCAACAGAGAGAGAAATAAGGGAGTTTCAGGTGTGATGCCCTGTCTTAATCCTGAGTTGCAGCTAAGCTTTTACAATGACAGGATCATGAGAGAAAAAGAAATTCAGATACAATCCACTTTATCAGAATGCACATCACTATGAAAGTCATTTAACTGAGAGATTTTTCAGGGAACAGATTTAAACCTAAGAATACTGAAAATCAATAATCGTAGCTTAATGGGGGATATGTTACTGCTTGGTAGGTTTTCTAGGGGCGTAATACTGAAGTTTACGTCTTTTGTGCATCTGATACTAGTTCTCACTTGCTTGCTAATTTATTAACTCTGAAACCTTCCTTTGAAAGCACATACTATGCTTAGGGCTGGTGTTCCAGTGGCTGAGTCTACAGCTTGAAAAAGAGCTGTTATTAATACATGTGGCCAGATCTAATCTACATGAAATCAGTGTTAAAAAAAGTGAAAGAAAAAAAAAAACCATAGGTTAAAGCAATCCTTGCTTGGCATTTCCTACACATGATTAATGTGCAAACTTTAAAAATGGTTTAAAATATTATTTCTGAAAGTGATAAGTACATTTTCCATTTGTCAACACTGGTAGTAGAATTTGCCAGGGCACTGGTAACAGCACACATCGGTGACATGAATTATTAATAACAGAAATGTTTTTGGCATGGAGCAGGCTTTAGTTTCATGCCAGATGCTGAACATGTTTCATCACAGTTTCATCTCACAGCTGCCTGTCTTGCTGTCAAGGTCCAAAGAACAGGCTCTGTCCCTGCTCAAGTGCATACCCTTGCCTCCTCTGCTAGCATGCTTATGTCCTGAGGCTGCCCAGAAGATCAGACTTGCAGCTACCCAGGCTTTGAAATTCTGAGCACACATCAGGTACAGCCTATATGTGCCTTCCAGGTCATGCAGGACCCTATAGGCAGAAGCAAGTCCAATGGGTTTGCTTACTCTTAAAATGCCCTCCTATATTCTGACCAGCAGTACACATACTGTGCATATGCATCTCTACAGATGGATCACAGGTATCAGGTCGGAGATCCCAGATGCTATTTTATCAGCATATAAACTCCTCACTGAAGGGTGACATAGTCTCTCTCTTATTCAGAAAATTCTAGAGAATGAAAAGATTTGCGAGTGGATGCTCTTTTGTGCTATGCTTTAATGCAATAACTGGCATGAATGTAAAATGGTTTCAAGGTGCTCATTAAAACTGCTGAATTGTGATTCACTCTCAACTTGCACAGCCACATAGGCTATTAAAAAGGGCAAAGCAGTGGTGAATAAGGCTTTTTGTTATGTAGTTTTACTGGTTGACTGAATGCTTGGATGTTAGGTTATTTAAATCTGATATGTCACATTTCAAAGTATGATTATTTTTCTATAATGAATATTAAATGTGTATTTAATAATTTATTGTTATAATCCCTGCCTTTTATCCGTTCAGAAGTATCAAGTCACAGTAGTGCCTGTCACTTCTTTAAGTGGCTATAGGTAGCTGCCAAAAAGGAAAAGAAAAGAATCAAGTGGCTGAACAATGAATATATGTATGTAATATAAAGTGCTCTATCCCATTTCAGTAAATGCTCCTCCTTATTCACCTCATTGTTGGGTTGAGTTTTTATGATCCTACTATATTTAGAGTTTCTCAATAAAAAGAAGAAATAAGAGAAAGACAAGGTAAGAAAATTAACGAACTTAAAAAATGCCAGGGGCTGGAAGATAACCCAGTTTTCATACAGCTAGGTAATTAATATGTCAACTATAGTCTTTGTGATGTGGAATTTGAAGTACTCTCAAAAGGTTAGAAGTATATATTTGCCTTCAGTACTCACTGATGATGATCTGATGCTGCCATTAATATAAACACTCTTACAGAAAACTACATTGGAAACAGATATTTTTGGAAGCCAGGTATCTGCTTGTGTGGCAATTTGCTTAGTGAATAC
>VXAL01008553.1:351757-403518 GCA_013399475.1 Chauna torquata | reverse complement strand
CGGCGGAAAAAGTAAGGCTCAATGCCTATAAGACATGTACACATTTCATGTTCGCTGTGTATCCATTTTGATCTTTCCTCCCTTTCCCTGGACTTGCTGACAACCTTTATGGATTGGCGGCGAGGATGGGAGAAGTCTTTTTATTATTATTATTTTACAATAAGCTCATACCTTATGGGTAAGATTATATTTCTAGGGTGTACTTAGTGAGGGCTCGTCTGTAGAATGGAAGTGCTACAACATGAATTCTACTCGATGTTCTCAACAGGGCATATCATAGGGGAGTCAGTTGTTTGAGTATTTTAAATGTTCCCCCATTGGAAAGGAGCGTGTGAGCTTAGGTTGGAACGAGATCCTCTGCGTATTAGTTGGGACTCTGCAGATAACTCTCCACTTCTCTGGGATATTAGTGTATTTTAACTACTGTAAAGCTGCATAGTAGTTATGGAGTCCTTGGTGAATGCTTTAAAAACATGCTGAAGATGGGAAGTGGTAAGTCTTAGGGGTAGCTTTCTGCTTTGTTTGCTTTGGCAGTACAGGATTATCACCCACACGCCCTAGCGAGGAGCAGTTTGCTAGGAACAGTACAAATGAAGACGGTCCGTGAGCCACGGGACTAATGAAGCTCTGCTCCCATGGTCTCTTTCTTCCTCTTTTTCCTTTCTTACTTCCTCTGGATTCTCTGCAATGTGAATCCTCTGGATTCATCTTTCTTTCAGTGGAGGCAGCGATGTGTAGTTGTTGTTTTTTTCTTGTGAAAATCAGCATTCTAGTACAGCACGTGTAGGACCTTAATATCATTGAGATCCCTGCCCCTCTGTCACATTGTTTTGACTGATTTCGGTGAAGAGTCATGAGAGGGTATGCAGAAAACTCTGTACACGCACTTCAAATGATTAGCCTTGTTTCCTGGGACAGCCAGGTAAGCAATAATGGTTGTAGTAAGACTGTTGTCTCTTCTGGCAATGCCCGACTCCAGTACGAGGATTTCTGCTCTTCCAAGTTCTCTTTTTTAATAATACAGAGCAGTCTTAAATGATGGTAATGTTTTGCCGCACAGATTACTTCTGGTAAACAACTCTTGACCAGTAGGTTTTCCTTCGCTTAACGGAGGTGGGAGCCCTGCGCGTTTTGTTTTGGCTTTTTTCACCTCTTCAGATTTGGCGGCTGGACCTGGTTGCAGATGCTTACGGTTCAGGTGAGTTGCTAGTTACAGAGTTAATCTTAACAATTTGTTCAGATTATGTGGACATTTAAAATGTGATTATTGTCCGTAGAGTCACTGCGAGGAGCAGCTTGCTGGTTTTCAAGGTCGTTGTTTACATTGCTGTGGCGCTTCATTTACAGCGGTTTATTTGCTGTTACACTCGAGGACACTCTTGTTCGCTGCAGAAATGATCTCTTTCTTCAAACAGATGAGTTGAGAAGGAGACTAGTGGAATTTGATGTTATTTAAAAATGATGCGGCTATTCAACCAGCTCTGAGAGTGCTGATGAGAGATGGAGGAGATGCGTCTTGGATTTTTCTTTTTTTTTCTTTTTAGGAGTAAATTCTATGCAGGGCTGAGCGACCTCCTCTCCCATTTTGGCTGATTGGAGTCGAGGGCCCTCAGCATATCTCAAGAGGTGCTCTGTCTTGCGGAATTGGCTCACTGGATGAAAGTAATGGTGGTGGTGGGGAACCTTACAGAGTTTTGCTGTTTGTCACTTAATCTTTTTCAAGGATGTAAAGGACTGGAGCTGCAATATTGAAGTAGATATCAAGCGGGTTGGAGAAGATGAACTCCGTCTTGATGTATTTAGAGGCTGTAGTCTCTATTTCTCCTGGGGATGGGTGAGAGAAAGCCATAAATAGCACCTTCAGATTTGTCATTGTTTCCAGAAGAAACGGATCAAGTCAAGAAGTGAGTGCACTTCCCCTCTAATGCTGTTGTGCACATTTGTTACAAATGGCTCTGTGAGTTCTGTGGGTGTCTCGCCTCTCCGTACTGGAGTAAGTGATGCCCCGCATTTGTTTTCTCTTTTTTGGTCTCTTGACCTGTGAAAATATATCTACATGTAAGATTTTGCTTTTTATTTGGGATTTTTTTTTTCTTTTTTGTAGCTGGACTGAAGTAAATACTTCTAGGAATATCTAGCTCCTCGGGAATTGTCATAACCTGCACACGTGCCGCTCGAATATGCTCCTTGCTCTGTACACAGGGAGGCATGGCCTCTGGTGTAAGAAAAAAAAAAAAGAAAGTTGTTTGTCTTGAAATCATAAAACATATCTTAAATCTAAGGATTTTGAACCTCCATGATACTGTAAAGCCTTGTCTGAAACGAGGGTGGTTTTTTTCTAAGGATCTTTCTCTCGTGTCGAGGCGTGTTCTCGTGAAAGGAGCCCACCGCTGGCCTCTGCCTGTTAACTTTGCCCTGAAAGTGAGGATGTGGTGCTGAAAAAGCTGTGGTGTTTCTAAGCGGGACTGAAGAATGCTATCGGAGCGCCACAGGTGTACGTATCATATACATAGACAGGCTTTCTCTCTCACCTATATTAGTATTTATTTTTTTCCCAATGCCTAGTTCCAAATACGCCCTGGTTCACATGTTAAGTACTAAACTGTTCTAGTGGTGTTTTCGTATAAATGACAAGATCTGTCCAACAAAATTCTTAAAGAAATGGCCAGGTAGGAAATGCCTGGCAGGCAGGCAGGATGAAAGCAGGGGATGCTTTCTTGCAGTCGGGCCAGCAGAGCTCGGTCACATAACGCACATCCGAAAAGAGGAATTACTGAAGAAGGCCCTGGTTTGTTCCGGAATTAATTCTGCTCATTGCTGTTTAAAGTATTACCATGAGAGTTAAACTAATGGCCCTAAGAAATAATGAAAGTGCAGGATCAGTCAGAAGTGTTACGTATATAGCACTAATTGGCCAATTGAACAGAACTAATCAACTCCTTTTAAACGAATGTGACCGTGGGCACAGGCATATGAAAATCTTCCCTCCTTTCAGGGAAGTTTCCTCTCCTGTATTTGTAAACCAGGACTTAATCAAGTTAGCAGCTAGGCTTGCTGGTCAGCAGCTGAGAGTGAAAGTCCGTTTTCTAAGGTGATCGTGTTATGTCTTGAGTTACGTGCTAAACTTCTTGAACAGGTTTGAGGGGAAGGAACTTAATTTTGAATTCCCATTGCTGTTGTGGTCAAATCTTACTCTTTGAACTTACTCTTGTGCAAACTGAAGCATGTATTTTTCACTCCCTAGTGAAAACCAGTGTTTTGGGGGAAGTGGCTTGGCAAACTACTTGAGTCCAGCATTCACTGTGATAATAAGCCAGTTCTAGATAAGTCCAGCCTAGCTGCAAGTGTAGCGGGATTCTGGCCAACAGTTGGTTCGTTTGGCTTTGTTTTCTCAACCAGTTCAGCTTCTTTGAGTGAGAGTCAATGATTGGAAACTGAAAAAACAGGGAAGATAGCCTTTTATTCTTCCAGTCTGGGAACAAAATTGAGACAGGAGCGTAATATCTGAAAGGTCAAGGTGACAAGAAAAAAAAATCAACTTTCTTAGTTACATTTCTTGATTTAACTCTATATACCTCTTAAACTGAAAACCAAAATATTGCTTTCTTTGTATATGCTTCTAAGGTGCGACTATTACTTAGCTAAGTAAAATGAAAGTGCAGTTTTTATTACTAATTGGAGTCCAATTTCCATCTAAATGCAACTTGACGTAAATTATAACTGTTAGGATTATCCGGTAAGAAATACAGAAATTACCTTTTTATAGGAAAGCGAAGGTTTTTGTTTAAGTATTCAGGCTTAATCTTTTGCATTTCTACCTTGTTTCCAAACAGTGGTTTAATCTTACTGGGAACTATTTTTAGGTTATTGAGAAATTGCAGTATTGCATAGTTCAATAGGCTTTTATTTAAAGCAATTTATCTAAATGCCCTTCTGTGCTGTTGCGTAGATAGTGGCATCAAAATATGCTTCGTCAGTCTTGATCATTCTTAGATGGAAATGTGAATGATACATAATATAACAAAACAATTAATATAACAGCTGCCTCTCAACTGTTGGAGGCACCTTCATGGAAAAATAGCAGCACTGATGTTTCTCAATGGGTATCTTTTCATAAAGCTGGGTTACAGTGGCCAGCCTGGGAGATTCTCTGAAACAAGCAGTGTGTTTTGGATTTCAAAGACTAGTGGTGTATGAATTCTTTATTTTCTGCTCAAAAGGGAGAAATCTGTCTTACCACAATGCAAAAACTTGATTTCCGACAAACTGCACAGCAAAATCCATTTTAATGTGTTAAAATTAACCCTTTTGAGTTCCTTCATGAGTAATGGTACTTGAGAGAAAAATACCAGCGTGACAGCTGTTGGCGATGGCTGAGAAGTTTCTCTGCATTGCGGGAAGACGAGTGGTGTCAAGTCTAGCTGAAGTTGCGATGAACGTAAAAATTGTTGTAGTGTGTCAGATCAGTAGGACACCTAGCCCCATGTCTCGCCTCAAAAACCTTTTGAAATGAGGATACGAAGCAGTGAAGTAGAGCACGATCCTTCTTGTCGTCGGTGAGGCGGACGTGTAGGCAGCATAGGAACCAGCGGTTTGACCTGCTCTCGTCAGTTGGTCTAATCCTTTATGAATCCACAGCTTCCTGTGGTTATGAGTCTGCAGTTTAATTATGTGCAATGTGAAAAGGTGCTTCAGTTTGTTTTCTGGTTCTTGTGGTAGGAGAAATAGTGAATAACCTTTCCTTATTCTTTTTCGTACTAGTTACGATTTCACACATCTCTGTTGGACCCTGCCTTTGTCGCGTTGTTCAGCTTGAAGAAGAACCAGTTTTACTGCGCAGAAGACACTGAAGCCTGTTCCCAGCTTGTGTGCGTGTGTAGTGCTGGACTGGGCAGGACTGCTCTTTCTGGCTGTGGGTGTTGCTTAGCCTAGCTGTAAAACTGCATTGTACGTTGGTCTCTGTTAGTATAGAAGTACTGCAAGCCTCTGGTCACCTCTGATACCTTTTTCTGTGCATCTTCTAGTCCTGCTGTGGCTGTTTGACACCAGCACTACGTGCTGTATCAACGTACAGGTGTGCTGCGGGTTTCTAGAGTTGTAACGCAATGTTTTCTGTCTTCTTCTCCATTCTGTGGGGTTCTTAATGAGTGTGGAATTGATGCTCTGAGAGAATTAGTCAATAATTTCAAAATCCTGAGCTGCAGTAGCTAATATAGATCTCGTTCTGTAGGCAAGGTTCTTTCTTTCTCCATGTGTTATTGTTCTTTAATTTCATCTTCTATTCTTCTTCTGCAGTTCTTATCAATCAACATTTATCTTTCATCTCTTAAACAGTTCTGTATTGTCTTAAAACTCCACACTTATTTCATATTTCTGCACTTCTCTGGATCACTGGAAAAGCAGGATTCAGTACAAACCCATTGGTCCTCCCTGTATTGTGAAAAATGAGTTGTATTTCTGTCGTTATCTCCCGTCTTTATTACTGGCTGTTAAAGTATGAGATGATCTTCCAGAAAACACTCCAAAATTATTCAAGTCTCTGTGGACAGTAGCAGGTCCTGGAAAGACTGTGGTGTATCTGTGGGCCCCAAACTTGGGGCGAGGTGTTGGCTTTCCTTGACTTGTGCTTAAGAGAGGGAATGGGAGCTAAAGGTGCCACAGTTCTGATGGATTTTCTTTCTTCTGCTTTGGGTAGGTATTTCTGTGCTCCGTTCACTGGCAGGGGGCATGGAAGCAGATGCTGGGAGCCAAGGGCAGATGTATGTGAGGAGCTGGCTTTTGGGTTTATTTGGGCACAGCTTCTTTCGCTGTTAACCTTTGGACGTTCACCCATGTATTTTGCAGGGGAGGAGGAGGAATTAAATCTTGCAAAACTAAATTGCGTGCTTGTAGCAACATTAATACTGAGAAAAAAATGTTTCTGTATGCAAAAAGCTCTTAAGCTCCAGTTCTTAGCAATTACAGCGTACAATTTTTTTTTTATTTTTTTTAAGAAAGTTTTCATTTTGATGGTGGAGGATGTATAAAGCAGAAATGCCAATACCACTTCTTATGTGTTCCTGTTCTGATTTTGACCACCTTCTCACCTGAGGTGACCATTAAGCTTGTTTTCGGCCCTAATGCCGGGGTTGTGTCGTATCCTTAATAGAACTGTTATTTCTTGCAGTCATTAAATGCAGCGTTTTCGAGTGGATCTGCTGTGCTGCATGTGTATTGAATTTGACACCGATGTTGTCATCATTAAGAAAATCTTATTCCTAATTTCCCAGGCTGTAAAGTTCTTTAAATGCTGTTAATTCAGCTCCGTACACCAGGCTTCCACACAGCCACCAAGCCCGTATGCTACGGTGTGGATAGCTCTTCAGTAACGGGTGAGCCAGTCGCTTCAGTCTGGAAAACAGCAGACGTCCCTAGAGTGAGAGGTGAGATCGGTCTCCTTGTGCCTTGTGGCGTTCCCTGTGTCTGACACCCGTGTGACGTGCACAGGAGAGCGTGGATTTTGCATTTAATCAGTGTTATATGGGAATATACCACGATCCAAAGCGTTTATATTCCACGTGACTTTCTCCTGTGTAAAGCAGGAAGTATGTTGGCGAGTCGAATCCAGAAGCCTAACAGGCGACTTCACAGCGCGTGCTTTTCTGTGGCCCCTTTGGCAAATCCGTTTGTTCCTCTCTGTACCTCGGCAGTTTTCAGTTCATTTTGTGGCTCTCTGCTTAGCTGCTTCTGGGCTTGCCCATCCCAGGTGTAGAAGAACATGCTTTTAGTCTTGCGTGTTTGGAAGCCCGTTTCCACAACCACAAGAGCTAACGAAGTACCGTACAAGAATTCCGGTTTCGATACTGCAGAGGTGCTGACCTCAGCGTGGGAAAGCTTGGAGGCATTTTTTTTTCTAGGCCACTTCTTCACTCAATTTATGTGCCTGCTTTGCACAGAGGTCTGACAGAGCTGGAACTAATTCATTTTTTAAATTCTTGTTCCTGTTAAAAGTGATCATGGCAGTGCTTGTCTCTGCAATTTCCAGTTGGAGCTGAGGGCAGCACTTAGGTGTGAGATGGTATAATTTACATCCAGCGCTGCTCTTTCTGCTTCATGTTTTGCTAGCAAATAAATATCTGTACAAAGCAAATCAAAACAGTCTTTGGCTGTCAACCAAAGACGTTTCTTAAAAACAAGCAGGCAAACGATTCTTTCCCATATGAACAAGAGCACATTTAAAATCGGCTCTCACAGTGGAAGCGTGTGATGACAGTAAATACCAGTATCTCCAGTGGTCCTAGCTGTTAACTCGCGTGGGCCTACAGTTAGATGCAGAGTATTGACGCGGGGAAAGAAAATCCAGGAGACTTCGCGAAAGGACTTTTCAAGGTGGCGTTTTCAGGAAGAGGATATCATTTGATTTTTCTGAGACACTTTTTATTACATCCTGCTGTGAAATTAAAAATTTTTGATTTAATAATCACGTCTAATGATTCCAAAGTTGAATTTGAATAGAGTCTTGTATCTGTTTGGTATTTACATTTTAATAACAGAAGTAAAGTTGCATGTGCCAGCAGAGTGATGCCTGAAAAAAAATCCACTGAAATTTAGGAGCAGGAGGAGGCTGCAAAAATAATAAAATGAAAAAAATTGTTTGGATTTTAAAACACATTTTACGACTGTAAACATTCCAGTGTTGTCAGGATCAAGCTTCAAAATCATACTCCTAAAAATAGAGGAATCTTTTTTAGTTGCTCTCTGTCTTTTGAGCCCTTAGGCTTTAGTCTTGTTTATCTCTCTGTATGAACAGAAGTGCAAAAGAAGTCTTAAAATGAGAACAGATTTTCATGTAATTGCATCACTCCTGATGCTGGGGTAATAACAACATCATCAGTTCCTGTGAGATATTCACTAAAACCCTGTGCTGTCACTGTTCTTAGGCCTTTAGGCCTGTTGTGATTTGAAATGTGTATTGTTGAAAGCTGTTGTCTTTTTTTTTTTTTAAGCGTTCAGTACTTTTTAAAGGGAGGAACAGGAAGGAAGCATATCGGTTAATGCGCAATAACAAAAAGAAGGCCATAGTTTTGTGGCGTTGCCTGGAGAGAGAGAATTCCATCATTTAGCACGGCTCGTAACGCCGTAATTCTATGTAGCAGCAAAGGACAAGGGGGAAGACTGTGTTTTGCCATCACAGCTGGTAAGTGCGAAGGGTGCTAGGGTCTTAGTAGCGACACAAATGGAGCTTTAGCAAGTTAAAAGAGCATTTCACTGGATAAAGCAGAAATGGTTCATGAGCTGCAGTGAAAATAGGTGGCCATTTGGCTACCAGTCAGGAGGTTTGAAGATCATGGTTGGTTAAAGATGCTCCAGGACCAAATGCAGGACTTTATGAGGATTACTTATGTTGACGCTTGAGGTTTTTCAGAATTAATAAATCCAGTACCACCTATACTGGCTACATAGTCAACCCAGTGTGTGTGTTTTTCTCAGTTTTCTAGATTTAAAATGCCACATTTAAAGCCTTGTTGCTCTGAAATGTTTTCTCAGCCTGTTATGAAACTTAACTTATGCACTTTACAGAAAAGGCTCAGCTGCTGCTTTAACACCAGAAGTGTATTAAGTAGTCCAGTCTGTAAGGTGAGAAATAACCATATTTCTGTGCTTTTAGCCTCTTATTATTGCTGCTTGGACGTGATGTTAAGAGATGTGCTGGCAGTGGAAGTGAAGTAGTGGCCAAGTTCTGCAGTGTAAGTAATGACAGCAGGGAAAGGGTTTTCTGTTCACATATGGAAAGTTAAGTGTCAGGGCATCAGTCAGGCAGGAGAGCGTGTTGGTGATACAGCGGCTGTACCTTGAAGCCAGCTTGTCTTTGTGACATTTGTTGGATCCTACAGGCAGAACAAAGAACAAGGTGCAGTGACCGAATGTGGAATTTCAAGTAGACTATAAAGAAGGGTGTCCTGTAAATATATACAAGTTGAATAGAAGTTTGCTAAGCCTTGTGTTGGAGCTCATTGATATTTTTGGGATCCCTTCAGATGCAGAGGGGAATTTTTTGCGTTATCATTATACCATTCCTCCTTTAGGTACTCATTTATTTCCATTGAAAACATACTTACCAATCTGAAATGGAACCCTTTTAAAACAAAAAGCGACCTGGAAAGCAGTGGGAGATCTCACGACTTTGTAGTGAGAGGATTGAGCTCTGCCATCCTCAGCCTCTTATGAATACAGTTAGCCTTCTAAAGATAAAAGAAAATTCAATTACAAAGCAAGAAGGAAGCTGGAGGGGTGTAATTAAAACACATAATGCTAAGAACAACGTGAACAGTGCTTTTTCGTGTTATACTTAAAGCAGTCTGCTTTCTGTGTGCAGTTGCTGTTGCTTAAGGTTATTGATTTTGTTTCCTAGGGGAAACACTTTTTTAGAAGATGCAAAAAGGATGACGTCTCTTGGTATAACTGGCAGCGTAATTCGACGCAGACATTGTTCTTATGGGCAGCTCGGAATAGAGTTTTCCTCTTCAGCTTGCTAGTTTTTGTTTGGAAAAAAATGGAAGCAGAAAATGAACTGCTGCTTCTCAGAAAAGAGAAAACTTCTTTTTTCTCACACTAGCGGCAGGTGTCCTACCAGACAGAGGATGAGTGGTTCAGACAGCAGGAGAAACCAAAGGCAGCACGGGGACAGCTTGTTCTCTCGTTTCGTCTACACCGGCAGTTGCTTCCCAAAGTTTAGTAGCTTGGACCCTGATTCTCAAAGCGTTTGGAGTCCAACTCCCATCAACATTGGTGCCTAAAACCTTAGACAGCATGCGTGGCCTGAGGTCTGAGTCTGGGAACTTGTAAAATCTCTTTAGTTTTGCGATAAAGGCTAATGCTGTGTAGTAGCAAATACACATCTGCTCCGCGTCACTGTTTCTGCTGCTTAGCTGCTTGGTCTCGTACAAGTGGCAGGTGCTGGGTTAGAGCACGCATCTCCTTGGTAGCGAAGCATCCCCTGGCTTGAGGGAAAAGTGCTTCGTTGTCACTACTGGCTTGTAGGATCAAAATACTCTGACTGTGTGTAGTGGGGTGAAGTTGGGTGTACACGCTGGCCTCGCTGCAGCGCTGTGTCAGAAACGAGTACCTGTAGACGGGCGTGAGTAATTGAAGCTGACGGGCGTTCCCTCTTTTGGATTTCAGTCCTTCAAGAACCACAGCTGTTTTGATTTCACAAACATGGGTGATGTCTGCTTTGATGGAGGGGACGACGCTGTAGGGAAGGAAAGGTGGGAGGGAGCTGGCAAAAGAAAAGTGAGGATGAGTGTAGAGATCGGCACTGAGCATGGACTTCACTGTCAAGGTGTTTCAGAGTGTTTTTTGAATGCTCTTCTCTTACGTTCTTAATAGCATTCAAAAACCCATCTCTTTCCCGGTACTTGGGAGTTAAGTATTACAATTTATTTGGGTTATTTAATACTTAATATTAGTTCCATTATTTCATGTGCTTTGTGCAAAAAATTTCTCTGTGAAGGAAATATTTTGAATTATTGTAAGGAAGAGTGCCAATTTCTTGTAGTAACGGATGCGTATATCTTGTTCTCTGCTCAAATACTGTGTGCAAGTTTATAGAAAAATTGCTGCTTAGTATTGCAGAAGTTAATATTAACAAAAAAAAGTAATGCAAGTTTTGTAATGGGTTTGGTTAGTCAAAAAAGCGTTCTTCCCTTGTTTAATCTTTTACTTAGTACACCTAATGCCCTGTTTGTCTGCTTTTATAAAAACAGCTTGAGCTGTCAGTTCAGTTCCTTTGATAAAACTACTTATTAAACAAATACACAATTAGAAACTAAAAGCAGCTATGCTTTTCAGCTGGAGAAAAAAGCAAGCGTATAATCACAGTGCTCATACAAACAGCTTCCTGGAAGCGTAAGTTTGGTAGGACCGGTGCTTTTGCATTTTGAATCCATAAAAAACACACAGTCCTTTCAGCAAAAGTCACTGGAAAACCTTTTTCTGCAAGAGATAAGTGTGCTCATTTTTTCCTGCTCAGGTCTGAAAGGGGAAATACAAGCGGCCTGTGACTTGGAAAAGTTTACAAGTAACAGCGATCTGGAAAGTCGATGCCTTAACTCTAGTGCAAATACAGGGTTTATCCTTATCACTTGTTTCCCTGTTACCTTCCATAACCAATCAACTGTAAACCAATAACTCTTGGTAAAATTATTTTACCTACTTTATTTAAACTTCTCTGTATTCTTACTGCCATGCGTCAGTCAATATGACTTGTGTGGCTGTTCCTTAACCTGATTTTATCAAAATGACCCAGTTTTAGAAAATGTTTTAGGTTTAAAAAGATGATTTTCACAGTTGTCTGCAGGAAATTGCAGGGGTAACTGAAATTTTCTGATAATTTATCCGTAGATTGGATTGGATTTCTGTAGAAAAGTTCATTAACTTTTATTTTAGAAGCAGAGTGAGCTTAGTGAGGCTGAAATTACTCCTGTGAATGTAGACACTGTGTTCTTGCTAGATAAAATGTAGCATCGGAAACACAAGCCTTGTCTGGTTTACCTCTGTTCCTCTTACCCCACCACCTCTCGCCCCTCAAAAAATGACAAAGCCTTGGCAGATTTTATGTAAATAAAATAAAGACTGAAACTGTTTGTCTTGCTGTGAAAATAACAGAAAGGCTTCAGTCGCATTAGCTGAGTTCCAGCAGAGGAGAGGTGTAACGCATCTTCTGGGCTGTTGAGGGCTGCCTGTCAAGTTTTAGAAACTGAAATGGAGTATTTTGTTAGAACAGAAATGAGATCATGTCTACCCGGACACAAGAACCCCCTAAAAATTCTGCGCAGTGCCATGAGAAAAGTTGGAGAGTTCCTGTCCGTGGCTTGTGTCTGTTCGTACTATCAGTGTGCTTTTGGGCAAAAGATGCAGTGCTGCAGTAACTGCAGTGGCTGCAGGAAAGAGTTCCCATCTGGAGCAGAGGAAGGAGCCCAAGCGTACGGCAGGAGCCCGGCCGCACCTCCGCTCGTGCGGGCTGTGCTGGGGTGTCTTGTGTGCCAGAACAGACGGTATGCCAGAAAGAGACCGGCTGGAACAGAGCGGCCGTGGTTTAATTTGTACATAATGCACAAAATGTAGTGATCAGCTTTACTTACCTGCAGGCTCTTGCTTGAAGACCTTCCTTAACAGTCTTTTCCTTTTGAGGGCGAAAAAAAAAAAAAAGGATAAGAAGAATTGTTGCATTCAGCTGTTGAAGCTTTTCGGTCGTTAAATGTATGTACTTGCAATGAAAATATTTTCCTCTTTTAGTTAACCCAGAAAGGGAGTGTATCTAATTTTCATTCATGCCAGTTAAACCTGGTTTCTGGCCAATATGAAGAGTGCAAGAAGCACAAGAGAAAGGCTGTCGTTACTGCCTCGTGGTACCTGAGTTTGCGTTAGGCCATTTTACAGATGTCGTATCGATGGCTTTTGACCTTCGGGCTTGAGCTGTCCGCACGCTGGCAGCCTGGAGCTTCTTCGCATGCTGGGATTTCTCTCTTAAAACTGGGTTAGTCACAGGGTTCCTCCTTACACCCTGCCTCTGCTCACCCTTCCTTACAGTGCGAGCTGAAACAGCGTGGGGTATCCTCAGCCTGCGTTAAGCGTGCGTGCAAGCTAGTTACACTGCTCAAACTGTGGACGAATCGCTAGATGAGCTTTCATGTCTTGCAAATCCCTTGAGCCATGCAGCTTTCTCAGCAGACGCGTGTGCCAGGTGGCCTTGACCCCCTATTAGTTTGTGGAAATTGATGTGCTCTGCGAAATTTCCATCTTCCCTTTACTTGATGGCAGTTTCTCCCTAACCGTGAGGTTTCCTGTACTCATGCAGAGGAGGGTTCTCCTCCTGAATTTAATGTAATCTATTTCTCTGATATCTTCAAAATACATGTGTTTTATATGTATGTGTGTAAAGCTGGAAGGTACTTCACTGAGCAGGTGAGAAGCTGGATGTTGGGTCTTGTTTAATGTTATCTAGGACAAAGATATTGATAAATATGTTTTAATACTTTAATAAACATTTTAAGGTTTATCACTTAATACCTTTTAATAACTGGGATGGCAATCAGAACTTGCTGTTGGAGAAAGTGCTCTCTGGAGGCCACATAGAAGGACGGTAGAGATTTTGAATAAGAAAGGTGTGGTGTGAATTACGGTACCGAGCTTTCTAAGAAGCGCTGACATGTTCCCTGTGCTTTGAGCTGTGCTGAAATGTGATTGCTTAAACCAAGTTGAGATCTGCGATTCCTCCGAGTTTTGCTTAAATTCCGATTTCCTGTGTGGCGTTACAGCACGATGATGTCGTGCTGCCGGGCTTCTCTTGCAAGACCGCGTTCTCAGGACGTGCCACTCTGGGCTAGTCCTTGTCACGGGAGTCTGCGCTGTAGGTGGAGATGCTTTTAAAAGGAATTTAATCTCATTTAGCTTTGCATTTAAAAAGAATTACCTTTTAAAAATACACAGTTATAATTGTCTCCGTCCAAGAGTACCCTTTTTTGGCAAGAGGCTGGGGCTGCGAGTTCCGCTAGAGTTCCAGCAGCAGCACTTCGGGCTGTGGCGGTGTCACAGAAGTCCCGCGTGACCTTGAACACCTCGGCTGAATTCCCTGCCTTGTGTTAGAAGTACAGTACCAACCAGCGGTAGGCAGCTGTCCTCTCTTGGGACATCTGATACAGCTGTTCAGCAATTTAAAATAATACTCTGAATCTCGTGAACTTGACGTGAAGAATCCGATAGTACCTGCGGCATCACCCACTCCTCGACCAGATAATTTGACTTCTCTCGCGGTTTGCCCATATGCGGCATAAAGAGTCTGTTCAAATGGGATGCTCGGGAAGCTGCCAGATGTTGTTTGCTGTCTGCAGACAACACTCCTGTATAAAGGCTTCCGTGGTGCATCAGAGAAGAAAAAGTACATGCTGTTAAAGTAAGAGGTTATTTGCAGCTTTACTGCTTAAAACATGGTCTGGAGTGGGAGCCTGGAATCCTGTATTGCGGAAACGGTGAAGTGGCAGTGAAGAGTAGGCTCAGTTCTCATTTCCTCTTAACAACTCCCCAACACCGTTTTATTTTGGTAGTTTTCTTTAGATACTGGTATTGGATTAATTTGGTTATATTACAAATTAATAAGTCCTGATTGCTTTCAGTCTAACTCCTGCTTTACTTAATCCTGTTGCATTTACTGTCTTTAATATCAGTGCCAGTATAAGTTATGGAAACAATTTTGTGCATCCTCTGCCCGTGATCTCTGGATAGTGAAGTATTACAGGCTGTGCTGCAATGATGACTAAAAATCACTATAACGGAATTGTGATTTTTTTTTTTTACATCTGTGTATTTTTTACTAGGCATCTATTTAAGAACAAGAGGATATTCCTAAAAGATATTGTCATTTAAGTGCCGTTTGGGTAGCTATGAATTCTTGGTAATAGAAGTTTATGATGTGATCTGTCTGTCATAACCGACTGCAAATGCACCAGCTATGGGTAAATTAACTTGGGGCTTTGCATTAAAAGAAAACATTCTGAGAGCAGAGGCAGTCAGCCAGTGTGTGGTTTACTCAAATCGAGAACATGTCCAATATTGCGCAGTATTGCTGAGCTACTCTCGGTTGTCTGTGCTCAGCGACAACTAAAAACAGAACTCATTACATTTTTAGTAATTTGGATGAAAAAAAAGTGTGAGAGTTTTATTTCTGCTGAGCTGTTCTGTGGCAGCGCTGGATGTAACCATCTGAGAATGCTCTTCATCATACTCCGGTTTGCACGTTGGTTAAATGAAAACTGGTCAGGCCCATGCTGCTCAGGCGTTGATGACGTGAGGTGCACGGCGTTGCCACTAGTAGCTTGGTTTTATTTGCGTTTGTGGTATCAGTAATGGACGTGACTCTGAAGCAGGGAGGTCAGGCAGCTTACGAGCAGCTCCAGATTGAACCTCCAACGCCTGAGAAGTGTTTGGCTGTACGCCGTTTAATCCTAGGAAGGCTTTTTGGGGAAGCTCTTCTGATCAGCCTCACCTCTCGTGTACCTGCAGACAGTGGCACTGCCTGCAGCGTTCATGGCAACAGCCAGCCTGAGAAAAAGAAGAGTGGTCAATTCCAAATTTCCTGCCTTTCCCACCGTGTTGTTTCCCACTCAGGAGTGAGGATTACATCCCTCACTTTGTGTTTAGACGCAGCTCTCTCTTTTGGACATTTCTAATTTGTATTATTTTTGTCTTTTCTCCTGGGCAAGCAGGAAGCCAGGCAAAAGTAGGCAAGGAGGGTGATAGCTGAGTGGTTTGGTTTCCCTTCTTTTGGAGGAGAGCAGTGCTAGGAGAGCAGCGCGCTGGCGGGGGTTGGCCCCTCCTGCTCCCATCTCTAGAGCTTGGCTGCAGCTCGCAGGCAGCCATCAGCCTGCTGCTCTCTGGAGGCAGCAGTCTTTCTTGATGTGCTGGGCGACTGGAGACCTTTGAACTCGTAATTTGCTGCTCTTCAGATCTGTTTTACACGTGTCACTGGAAGCCCAGGAGAAATCGTCCATGTTCACCGGTCCAAACCAGACTTAGCCAAAGACAAGTGGAGTGAGCGTCAATTAAAATAAAAGAGAGGTGGCCCAAGAAGAAATGTCAAGTAAAACCCAGAGAAATGACTTCGTCTTGTATCCTGAGCAACAAGTGAAACAGCCAGGCTGAAGAACCGTTGGCTTTCTTGGATAGAACAGCCAGAGCTGTCTGTGCCAGGAGCCGTGAGGCTGCGGCTGCTGCGGGAGTTCACAGCTCCTGAGCACTGATCGTAGCATCCTTGCCACTGCTGTGGTTTAGCAAAGTGTTTTCCTGCTTAGCCAGAGCAGGAGACTTAGAAGTGAGTGTTGCAATGTTGCTCTGCATGTTGATGCTTCAAGGCTGATGGCATTCTGCGGCTAGGATCTCACTGCTGTGGCGGTCCTGTTGTGATGGATCTGGCATCTTCAACATATACACTGTATTTTCCAGGTAAAATCAAGTAGGTTTTTTTTTTTCTGAATAATCAGCTTCGCAAATCTGGTCTAGCTGACGACATCACACAGAACAGTTGTCCAAAGCTCTGATGGTTCTAGATAACGTGTTATTTCCTATTCTGTTCAGCGAGTGCTAAGCAGAGAAAGCAAGGTATCCACCGAGCCTCAGTCAGTAAAAAGTAACACTGAGTTATCTTGACAGTGGACTATTTTTTTTGTATCTGAAGAAAACTTTAGAGGACAGGCGCTCTGTTCCTGACAGTGACTGATGGATGTGGCTCGAAGTTTAAATGGCAAACTGTTTCTCATATTGATTAAAATGTATTTGTGTACCTTGCTGGAGGAGAAGGGAAAAGTTTGATTTGGTGAGTATGGATGTGTTTTCATATTATCCTACTGTATGAATGAAGCAACTGTTTTAATACATTTCATTTTCTATTTGTGTACCTGGTGCATGGTAAATGAAATTGTGATACCTGTAAAAGCAGCTGACATAAAGATTTTTATTTAACACAAGAAGCATAAGTGTGTTTCTCCTCTTAACAATTTTTCCCTTGGAACCAGCATAGTTACTCTCGGATTTAAGTTCACTTGAGTTTCGGAGGCACCAGACTGTGCTATAGTGTAAACACAGCTGGTATCGAGTGAAATAGGTTTCAGTCTTCTCTGAAGTATACAAGTTCGGTGTTAGTGCAATAATAGATGCTTATTTTATTAACTTTTAGTCTGCCTGTCAGCTTCCCTGGCAAACTAAAACGATGAAGTGCACCATATGCCCAACCTTGCATTAATCAATAAAGGATGCAACTGGAGAGGCTGCTGGAGCTTAGTTGAGAAAACCTGTATTCTGGTCATCCAGTGGAAAGAATAGAGGGGTTCCTTTCCCAGGCTGTAATAGGGACAGAGGAGCCGTAATGATGTGCAAACTGCATTATTTATGCTGGTTAAATTAGTAGTAAATACGTAAGTTTAACTGCATAATGATGCAAGTTAGGTGATGAATACAAAATCCTATGTGGCTGTATTTCATAGAACCGGAGAACCAGCTTTCCTTAGGCTCCTTCCATAAACTGCTGCCTCTCAGTTCCACAAGTTTGGGATTAAAAAAAATAAAATCACAGTGGAAATAAGTGCTTATAATAATTTGAATACAATTTAGCTGAAGCATCTGAACTTTGTGTGCGTGACGATGCAGCAAGCAAGTATGCAGAGCTTGTCAAATACCAGTACTTAACTTAGGCTGAATTCCATTGGGCTGGTTGTGATTTGTTCTTTGAGTTTGAAGGCTGTGGTGTTTAAAACTACTGACACTCTCTGTAACAGCAGTGGGGTTCTCCTCACTCCACAGTATGTTATATGCATGCCCACTGCGGGTCTTGTGCACGTGTAGAGCTTGAGCACTACAAGGAAGAGGGGAGGACTGCTGCTAGGGGGCAGTGGGAAGTTGCTCAGCGCATATTCGGACGGGTGGGAGGCATTGCTGCTGAGAGAAAACATTTAGAAGGGGGATTTCAAGGCTTCCTGGACGTTATTTGGGAAATCTGTTGTTGCTGAAAGTACAGTTAACCTGAAAGTATGATTCAGGTTATTGTTTGCACTTTGAAACTTATCAAAAGCAACTTGCGTAGCTCTCGAGTCAGATTGCATTGATAAGTTCAGTGATCGTCCAAAAGCACCTGCTGTCTTCACATGTCTTCTCTTGCCATGATGCAGGATGGGATTTACAAAATGTGGGTGCTGGCAGAACACCTGCCAGCCCTCTGCAGTGCTCAGTGTCAGCCAGCTGAGACTTGGCTCAGCAGCTGCAGGAACGGCTCCGGTTTGTGCTCTGCAGCACGCCCTGCTCAGCAAAACGGGGTCGCTGAGCTGTGCCCTGTGCTGCTTCGGCCGCCAGTGGCACAGGGTAGTTCCTGCTTGAGAAGTTTGGGGAGTTCACGTAAATGAAGAAAGTGAACTTTTTTTTACTCCTAGCTTCGTACTTTCTGGACTGAGCTTAAGCATTTCTTACAGCTCCAGCAGGATGGAGCTTTTGCACCGTCGTGCTCTACCGTGCAGAACAGGCGTTCCTGCCCCAGCGGACCTGGGAATCGGTGAGCATTGTGTGATAGCCGGGATGCTGCCCCACTAACGGGCTTATAAATAACTGAGGTTGCGAGATCTCATTCATCTTTGCTGCTAGCATAGAAGGCTGTCCCCTACGGGGAGGATGAGGTGTGTAGAAGTCTCCTGTTAGCAGTGAAGAAATTATCGAATCAGCCATCATTAGATCTCAATCGCTAGCACTGTTTTGGTGCAGGTCCGGGGTTTAACGGGGTCGGTACTGGTGGGAGCAAATTAAGATGAAGCGCAGAAACGAGCACAAATTTGAAAAATTTGTAATTTAAAGTATACTTACGCAAATCACATCACGCATCTTTACTGGTGCAAAACTGCTGTGAAACAGGTGGAAGTCATGCTGGAATAAGGATGTCTTATGTGAGTTTCCTGCAGAGGAAAATGCTCCTTGCTTGAAATACTTAGGACAGGCATTTCATGCAGCTGTGTGGTTTTGGGGTGTATGTTGGCATGGGACTTCAGTCCTTAGAAACAGCTGGACTTCAGTGCATATGAAGCAGTAAAAGGTGGAGCTGAAGCCTGTCATGTTTTTAGCAAATGTTTGTATCTTTAAGAAAATGAAGCAGCTGTTTCCCTTCTGTCATATAATGTATATATGGTGTGTAACCATTGGTTGCGTTTAGCAGAGTGAGGTAAATTCCTTTCAGCGAGAAAACTGATTGTTTTTTGTTAATAAGCTGTGGTGAGCACCATCCCATAAATGTTATGGTTTCTGCCTAAATCAACAGTCTTCATAGGTCTCTTTCTCCACGAGCATGTTGTGACGACTTCATTACAAAAATAAAGGTTTTGAATTGGCCATTTTTGTGCTATAATGCAATTCCTTCCCCAGATTTTCATCTGGGGCTGCAGGAAAGTAATGTCCAATATGATACAAATGTTGGCGTTCGTACAGTTATTTCTATGTGCTTTTTCCTTTTTTTTTTTTTTTGTTCTTTGATGGTTCAGGCTCTACTGCGAAGTGAGTGGTTTGTCTTCTGGAATGTGCCAGATTCAGCATTCGCTGCTTCTACAGTTGCAGCCTCTTGGAGCAGGTGGCTTCAAAGGGAGAAGGCAAGGGGGAGTTAAGGGGTACTCCACTAATTTAGGCAGGATACCATGTGTGAATTGCAGTTTTTTCTACTCCTTCTGAGAGTTTTCAAATCTAGTTCTGTCAAACACGAGCTACCAAGCAATGTTTACTTACACTTACCTATCTGAAGCAGGCTGGAAATAGCATAGTTATACAAACGGTGAGTTTTAGCAAAGTCACTTGTCTCTGACATTGGGCAAATGTACAAAATTGCAGGAAAACTGGAGATGTTAAGTGCTGAGACCCTTGTGAGAATACAGATTAAGATAATAATTATTAAGTGTCTTCTCCCCCTAAGAAAAGAGGGTTGTAGAGCTGCATTCTTGCTGGTGTTTAGCCAGTTTTCTTTCTTCCGTTTCTACCCATCTGACTTAGTGTTTTAATTAATACATATATTTCTTGGTTGTGTTGAAAGTTTATTTTTAGGTTAACCTGCTTAGAAAGCATTTTGTGTGACATACTGCTCAACTGTAGAATGGTGAAGTTGACCAAACGTTTGCATCCCTTGCCATGCAGGTAAGCATCTGTAAAGCTTTGCGTCTGAAGCGCGCCTTTTCCTGTGCAGTGGATCACTTCAATGAGCCCGTGTGTTTTAGGGGCACGGAAGAAAGTGAGAACCACTTTGAATCATGTTAGTCTTGTTTGTTAGCATTAGTTGATTTTCTGTAATTTTTAAGTGAGGCTTTTGGACTTAACTAGGGTCTTTAATGTTATCTGAGAAATCCGTTGGATATCGCAACCTGCACCGGCACAGACAGTTTTGAAACAAGATTCAGATGAGCATGCACGCAGGTGGGTAAAAGTTTCCTGTCACATCCGTGCTTTGTAGTACGGCCTGCTGGACTGCGGTGACCCTTGTTGCTTTCTCATTGAAGTCACCAGTGGATCACACATGCTCTGGTCAGCTACGCCTGGTAAATCAGGGGAATTTTAGCCTGGCCACAGTCTCCTCCTTGGTTTTGCTGTGTGAGTTTGCTCCAGTGGAAAGTTTAGTGTGGGGCAGGAATGAGTGAGTGGTTGTGGAAATGCTTTTTTGGGGGTAGTGCAGACTTACTCGGGTTTAATTACGTGTGGAAGCTATAGCCAAGGTATGAAGAATGCTCACAAGGCTTTCAAAAGCAGGTAATGGGTAGACAGTCTAGAAGCAAGCATCCTTTTAAGATGCATTTCCTTGTTTCATGTTGAGGCCGAGCCCTGAGGACCTGTAATCCTCAAGGAAAGCCTGGCCTTTTCTTTCAGGTTCCTCCTCTTTCTGCAACATCAAAGGTTCTTGTAGCACACGTTGAGGCAAGCACTTAGTTGGACATTAACTGTTAGCGCTTTGCTTTCTGCTCGCTTGGTTGTTGCTTGTTTGCGGAGGCACGGTGCAGGCGGGAGGTTTCTCGTGGTGCGGCTCAGCACGATGCCCGCTCTTTCTTCGCTGACTCCCGGTTATGCGAGCCTCCCTGTCCATGTCAGGGTAGTTTGCATCGGGAGTGCAAGACTGCTCTGCCTTTTCTCGCCTGGTCACAAAACAAAAATCTAAACTCTCCATTCCATCGTCATCCAAAAGTAAGTGCGGGGCTGAAATAAAATTCAGGAGGGGAAAAAGCTCTGAAAAATGTCTCTTATTCCAGTTTTCTCCATCATGCTGATTTCTAAGAGGAAAAATCCTTCTCCTGCTCTGCTCCCCTCTTCTCCTCTTAGGAAGCTGCCCTTCTCAAGTGCTGGTGCTTGAGCGCTGAGAGCGTGAATCGCATGGAGCATGTCCCCAGGCCGCGCAGGTTGCCCTGAGCCAACACAAGTCACGATGTGCACAGCCAATTTGGGCCGGAAGCAGCCAGAAGTTTTTTTTTCTTCTCAGTAACTGAATTTTATCACAGTGACATATTAATGAACAAACTCATAATTAATGTCAATGAAAATTTAACTCACTTGTTATTTAAATAATGCAATAATCTTGATAGCAGCACGTGCAGGGTTTTGTGCCATCATGCAGCGAAGACTGAGTCTGGAAAGTTGAAGACAGAACAGGAAAAATCATTGGAAGCTAACAGCTTGGGAGGCTGCTTACAAATGTTTGCAGTGTTTATTGTAGTAATGAAAACCGCAGAGTTCATGGATGCAGGAGATGAATAAGCTCTTTGGGACATTGGTCTCTGAGCCTCTCCTCCCATCACAGAGGTGCAGTGTGATAAATTTCTTTGTCTGAAGAGAAGAAAAGCTTCGAGCCCTGAGAGAAGCTGGGTACGTGGAGCTGGGGTGGCTGTGGTGTGATGAAGAACAAGAGTTTTTGTTTGCTCTTTGGTTTTGTGAGGAGTTTGTCAAAGGGTGACCTGTATAGGCAGCCTGGTTTGAATTTTTTCCCCCCGTATCCTTTACATCCAGAAGTGCTCGCTTTCACCTTGAGGTGCCAGTAAGTGGGCATTATAGGGCACGAATTTTAAGTGTAAAAAGTATTTGCTACTACAGTGTGTTATAGGTCAGTAAAATAAATCACCAAATACTTTGCTAAAGCATTTCACTTCCTTGGGCACCAACTCCTTCAGGGAAATCTCTAGATCAACTAGTTAATGCTTGTAAGGGAAAATTTTGTTTCTGAAACAGCTGAATATTTTCTGGTGCTTATTCTTTCTTTCACCTTTTGTTTCTCTGATCCTTAGATTCAGACAACATTGCAATGATTGCTTTTACTGATCCCCCCAGTTTCCTCTGTGTCTCCTCCTGCTTCCCCCCACACACCTAATTTTGTGTGTGCCATGGGAAAGAGCCTAACACCCTTCCCTTCTTGGAGCTTCTCTTATCAAATCTAAGCTTCTCAGGCATGATATAATGCTTCTGTGGTCAGGGAATTGAGTGGTGCTCAAAGATGATCTTTTTCTTGTTGTCCGAGGAATATTCTGATGTTCCTGCTCTGGAATGCAAGCAACACTAAGGATGAAACAGTGCTATTTCCAAAGCAATATTCTATCTCCACAGCCAAAAATGCTGAAAAAGTTACTAGTACCACTGAATGAGCACATGCAGCAGACAGTGTGTTCTGAAACGTGTTTAAAATCCGTGGTCTGGAAAGAGAGACTGCTCAGAATCTGCCTGGCTTAAGGTTTCAGAATAGGGTTTGAAGAGGAAAAGCTCCTGATCTCCCTTATCCGTTGCGTTTGCAGCATCTGAAGTTCAAGCTGACGTATTTGTATGTTCGAGCCGTCAGTGCTGCGTTGCTCTACGAGGCTGCAGGGCTGTTGACCTTTGCAACTAAAATGCTTTCTTAGTAATAATAGATCCAAAGCTGCAGTGCCAGCTGGCTCAGAGGTGTTAGTTTAGTTGGCGAATATATCTTCCTGACCTGCTTGGCACAAGCCCATTCTTTGGGGAGTCTTCCCCAGTTGGTCCTCTTCCTCCTTGGCAAATGCTTGCTCCATCCCGAAGGCTGGTTCTCAGTGATGCCTGCTTGCCTCTGCGTCCGTAGCACCGTCTTCCTCTCCTTCCCGTGTGGAGAGGTTGCCTTTCGGAGAGCTACCAGTCGCAATGTTGTTTTGCTTGGCAAGTGGACAGCCTTGACACAGTCCGCTGCCACCATAACCTTACTGTGGTTCATCGGTGTCTTCACCTTTGCCTTCCTGTGAGAGTTCGAAAAAGCAGTCTGTCCTCGTACGGCAAAGTGCCTCCTCTTGCTTAAGTCCAAGAATTAAATTAGCCTGACTCTGGGAACTGGTGGACGCTTCCTAAAGCTCAGGATGCCATTCTTCTGTGGAAAAGAAATGGCTTGCATAGATAATCTACAGCACAAAGCTCTGAAATAAGTTCTGCAAAATTAAAATTCAGGTGGGGGTTATGCAGATTGCCTTATTTGAATATTTAAATCTTCTTTAGCTTTTTGATGACTGCTTTATCATTGTTTTCCATATATATGCAATGATGCTCATTTACAGCCTTCCCCAATCAGTTATACAGCAAATACCACTGCTATAAATAAAATGTCATTTGCAGGAGACAGTTTTGTAAGTTAAATGAGGAAGAAATATTCCCTTTGAAGAAATGTTAGCTGTGATCAGTTGGTCAGGATTTTCTCTATGGGATTATTAAAAGCAGTGGTTGGAATGGAAAATATACATTTCCCTTCTTCCCTGATACTGACCAAGGAGTACTTTTTTTTGGTAGTGTTTCACAAAGATTGTCTAAAAGAAGAAAAGGCCTCTGGATGCTGTTTCGTGTTGCGGCTCAGTCAGTAGGGTGGCTAGCTCCAGAACGGAGCCGCGCTGCTTGTCGCCGTCCCTGGCCGCGCAGTCGCACCCTCCTCTCTGCCATGGCTGCCGTCGTAATCCTGCCATCAGCTGCTGCTTCTCTTCAACAGAAAAACTAATCACCCTCTTTTCTTCTTCTTTTTGTTTTTCTTGGCCAAATCATACTTGGGCTTTTTTGGTTCTTCTTCCTTTCTGTATTGTCTACAAAATAATTCAGAATTGTTGTCCAGGAGGTATTTCTGTCTAGTTAATCAGTATCGCTGTCTTTGCTGCAAGTGTTTGAGCAGTGTCAGTAACGTCATATTTGTCACTATGGGCGAAAAATGCACTTATTTTTGCTGTTATGATCTGAAGCAGCAGTAGTATCGGACAAATACACCACTCCTGCGTGTCATACAGCCACACATCAACCCCCTGAGCTGCTCCTGATCCTGGTTCCACCATGGGCGTTCCTGCAACTGCAGGGAAATCACTTAACCTTGTCTGCAGTTTATCCTCTTTTATGTGGGAGTGATAGATCCTGCACTGGGTTGGTGAATCTTGTTGAATCATTTTTAGACTTAGATTAGATTAGTTTGAGGTGGTTGTACTCAAGACTTCCAGCTTCTACAGGCACTGTGAAATTTCATCAGCAGCACCATCTCTGGAAGATACGGATCAGCTCAGGTCAGAATGCATCTCTCGGTAACAAAACTGTAGTTGTTTAAAAGTGCACAGAAAACCTATGGAACAGGATGAGGATCAAAGTAAAGATAAGACTACCAAACTCAAACTGCAGAGGGCTTTTTTTGAACAGTTAGAGGGTAGGATGTAGAATAAGCTGCCTCCAATGCTCTTTTTGTTAGCGGATGTTTAACTATGCATTGTAGGAAGTTGAATTTTGTCTCACCTAGGATTTCTGACTTGGTGTAACAATCTTTACTCAAATAGTTGAGATGGAAGGATTGTATATTTAATAAAGAAAGGAATTAGAAATTCTGGTATTCACACGTGGAGACCTGAGTAAAAGGTCTCCAAAGCCTTTGAGATGTATTCCCCATTAAGATCTATCCCCTGTTGGCCCCCATGCGTAACAGAATTGTGAGTTAGTTTTTGGCATCTCCCCCCATTTTATGATGGTAATTCACAGTCATGTTTTTATTTTTAAATCAAGGAATACGTGTGAGTAGGAAATCATAGTCCTGTTGAGGCCTAGTGCTTGGATGGTAGCATGCTTTTGATACTTCCCTTTGGTGCTCTTACAAGAGGAAAGAAAAGAGAACCTGTTTTTATGGAAGTGAAGCATGCTACTATTTTTATTTTCTGTTACTGAGAGCTCTCCTTGTGGGGAACATCATCTGGCAGGGGAACATCTTATCCTTGCTGGAGAATGTGATGCCTTAGTTTTCAACTACTTAGAAACATCTGCCCCATCCTAAGATGTTGGTCCTCTTTCTCCTTGTGTAGTGCCATCTTGAAGTCAGCGACGCTCTGCGTGCAGCAGTGTGTGCTGTGCTGGGCCCCAGCCGGAGCATCGGTGGCCAGGAGGAGGAGTGCAGAGGCAGCCCCTGCTCAGATCCTGTCCTGCACGCTGCTGGCCCCAAGGAGTGAGTGGGGAGAGGGAAGTGCAGAGCGGGGCTATTGCAGATGCTGCGATGGTGCCGGCACCTGCTGTGCGCAGAATTGTTTGGTGGTGGTCCAGTACTGCTATAGTAATAAGACATTGCCTTTCACAATAACGAAACACGGTGAGATTAAGCTATAAATATAAAAACCTGAGGCATGGAAGTCCTAAAGTGCTGCTGAACTCTGAAGCCTGTCTTTGTGAAGAGAATGACACAACAGGCCTGGAGTCCTGACCCTTAAAAGTGTGTAGTCTCATTTACTCTTGGGTCTCATCTGAACAGAAAAACTGGTTAGTAGCATTTCTGAGCTCTGGAGGTGTTGGTGATGAGGTGGCTTTGTAGCGGGTATTAATGAGTGCTGGGTGTTGCTGTCACTTTCTGAAATCCTCCTTTCATTTATCACTTTCCAAATGTAGCAGCAGATGGGCTCCAGCGCTTGAATTTAGTTGGTAGATTGATGCTTATTTCTTGGTAGTAGGTAGTGCTGAGTCCTTGCTAGGGAAAATGATCGTTGGTTTCACACCTTCTGCAGCCACCGGCTGCATTTGTTTTGTTTCTGTGTCCTGTGAGCTGCGCTCACTGCCCAGGAGTAAGTTAACTTCTTCATAAGGAAAACGATGACTTACGACTTTGTTTTGATCCAACTCAATGTGATGCGATGAGTGCTTTTGATAAAACAGTGCAGTGTCTTACTTGCCTCTGCATCTTTTATTTGTAATTATGGTTTTTTTTAGTGCCACTGCTTGTTAAAATAGGCTTTCTGTCTGTTGGACGGCAGTTTGATTTGCAATTGCATCTGTCTGTGTAGAGTATATGTGTGCTTAAAAACAAATTAGCGTGCATTAGTGTGCTTAAAAACAAATAACAGATTCTTAGTTCTGTTTTTATTTTTTTTAATTGAAATTATTTAAACTGAATATAGTGCAAAACCTACAAACTTTGAAACCATCTGTTTTCTATTCTAATTTTCACTAGCCCACCCTTAAGAATTTCACTGACTGGGGTGAGTTAGTTGCTTGCTCAGAGAAGACCAAGACTCCATATCTATAAGAAGTATGAATGAGATGCTGCTCCCTTTGCTGCCCCCTAATATCAGTGCCAATATTTTTTAAATATGAACCTAAGGTTAGACTGTGGAGTCTATTTTTAAATGCAAATCTAGGAGAATAGCTGTAATTTCGCAAGTGGTGAGCACTGAAGAGCACGGTTTGTGACTGAGTTGGAGTTAATGGGATCTATAACTAGGTGTCGATTTGTTGATAGACAGGTTTAGCTCCTAACCTTTAAACTTCTGTATTGGTGGGATGGAAAGAAATGTCCTTGGTGTTAAGCTGGGTCTTGTTGTGGATCTCGCATGGCTGGAGCTGGTGTGAGCCCTCACTGGCTGATGGGACCTGAGTTTATCCTGCGGTTGTGTTGGCATTTGAGAGAGAGTTGCCCTTTCTGTGTATAGCTTGTGGTTTAGAAACTTCTGAGGAATGAGTGTAATATATTATTTTTTTTTTTCTGTATCGTGTACTATTTCAATGACATGACAAAGGAAATAAGCAAGTAGGAGTATACTTTCATATATTAAAAGCATTTTATACGATTGACTTTTTTTTTAATGTCATATTTGCAGAGTACCTTCCTTCCCTCTCCACTTCCTGCTCCTTTTACTGATGTGTTGTCTGTGGTGGTGACATCCATTAGATGGTTAAAGTTCAGTTTCTCTGGAATGAGGAGTTCAATTTCAAAAAAGGATTTAGAAGATGCTGCAGCGTTTTTTTCGCTTTACATGACTTGAGTGCTGAGCCAAGTTAAGTGTCCTGCTAAGGTTTTATTCAAAGACTTTCCTATACCGTATGCACAGATTATGTGAGTTGGCAAAGAGGACTTGTTTGAATAAATCGAGCCTCCTAGCAGTGCTGTGGAGATATTTATTGTAACTTAGTTAAGACTGCATTGACCTTCATACTTTATCTGCAGGACTGACATCCTTCATGCGTTGAAATTAGCTCACATATTTGTTGTTCTAATAGATACATTTTTGCAGGTTCTCCAGTAATTTTAATGTTTCAGGCACTTAAAGGTGATTTTTTTATCTTTATTAATTGCCTAAAAGTATGTGCAATCAATGTATTTTTTTGGTTAAAGCAACTTTCACATACTGGATAGCTGAGTGTCATACTCTTAATTGTGTTCATCTGTTGGTGCTTTATCTTCTACCATTGAGCAATGGAAGTGCTCGTACTGGAGACCGTGAAAAGGACCTGGTTTTCTTTTTACTTTTGGAGCTAACAGTTGTTGTAGTAAGGTGTTCTCATGGCCCACTTCTCCGCCTGTAGCTCTGCCCAGTCGCTGTCTAGGTCTCTGTACTACATATCTCAAATCCTGTCACTAGCTCAGAAAACAGCATATATGTGAGTTCTGTGCATTTATGTTTCAAGCCAGAAGAACAAGACTGGGGGGTGACTGACAAAACATTCAGTTATTTCATTAAAAAAAATCTGAACTAGGATATTGTACCCATTTATTTAATGTAGTTTCTACGGGGAAGCTGAGAAGCCAGGTATTTCCCAGTGCTGTTCCTTGTGGTGTGTGTTTCACGTAAAGGCTACTCAAACCCACTTTAGAGGGTCCTGTACTCTGATGGCTTTTATGTTGCTGCTGGCAGTTCAACTCTTGCATATCACTTTCTGTTGGGCAGCCATCTGCATCACATCATTATGTCATGTGAGATTCAATACTTAAATATGTCAGAGATTCAGGTGTGGAGGGGGGAGTCATTTCCTTGCTATTCGTCAGCTCTATTTTGTCTCGCGATGAGTTGCACTGCATGTTCCTGGCAGAATATTCACTCGTGCAGACTACCTGTCTTTATGCAGAGGGTAAGAAGTTCCAGAGCCATCATCTGGTACTTGGGAGCACCAGGAATTTCACATCCCTCCTTCATCTTTTTATCCAAATTTAGGCAATTGTTTTCACGCTGTAATGTATGTAATATAGAGTTTTCAGTTAAAATGGAGAAGTCTGTTCTGGCTGGTTTCTTTATTTGCCAATAACCCCCAATATTCTTGTAGCCTGTATGCTGGAGAAAGTAGGTGGAGAAGGCAGAATAATGCTGGAGACTTTCTGCATTTGAAAAAAAACAAAACCTGTTTCTGGATGACTTGACACAAACAGTTGCTATCTTAAACACTGAAGAATCAAACGGAGCAATTCTTAATATCTTCTGTTTGCAAGCAGTTATAAATGCAAGATAACTTTTTGGGACGCCCTGTTGTGCGTTGTTCCCCAGCCAAGTTGAATACTCAGCATCTAAGATAGCTGGGACCAGAGCATCTTCCACCTGGATTTGACACGTAGTCCCATGGAAATTGCCTTACCAGCTGGATAACACAGCACGGGTTGTAAGACAGATTTCAGCATTTGTTTAGCTGGAGCCGAGCATTTCAGCATTTCATGACACCAAGTTAGGTAGGAGTATTGATCTGCTGGAGGCTCTACAGAAGGTTCTGCAGAGGGATCTGGGTAGGCCGGACCGACGGGCTGAGGCCAGGTATGAGGTTCGACAAGGCTGAGTGCTGGGTCCTGCGCTTGGGGCACAACAACCCCATGCAGCGCTACAGGCTGGGGGAAGAGTGGCTGGAAAGCTGCCCGGCGGAAAGGGACCTGGGGGTGCTGGTCAACAGCCGGCTGAGTATGAGCCAGCGGTGTGCCCAGGTGGCCAAGAAGGCCAACAGCACCCTGGCTTGTGTCAGCAATAGTGTGGCCAGCAGGACTGGGGAAGGGATTGTCCCCCTGTACTGGGCTCTGGTGAGGCCGCACCTCGAGTACCGTGTTCAGTTTTGGGCCCCTCACTACAAGAAGGACATGGAGGTGCTGCAGCGTGTCCACAGAAGGGCAGCGAAGCTGGTGAGGGGTCTGGAGAACAAGTCTTGTGAGGGGCGGCTGAGGGAGCTGGGGTTGTTTAGCCTGGAGAAAAGGAGGCTCAGGGGAGACCTTATCGCTTTGTACATCTGCCTCAAAGGAGGCTGTGGTGAGGTGGGGGTCGGTCTCTTCTTGCAGGCAACAAGCGATAGGATAAGAGGAAATGGCCTCAAGTTGTACCAGGGGAGGTTTAGGTTGGATATTAGGAAAAATTTCTTCACTGAAAGGGTCGTGAAGTACTGGAACAGGCTGCCCAGGGAAGTGGTTGAGTCACCATCCCTGGAGGTCTTCAGATGATGTGTAGATGTGGTGCTTAGAGACATGGTTTAATGGTGGAGTTGGCAGTGCTAGGTTAAAGGTTGGACTGGGTGATCTTAGAGGTCTTTTCCAGCCTAAATGATTCTACCATTCTATGATATGTTAACCAGGCTTCCCAGTTCTAAGTGTGTTACGTGTCTAGTCAGGCATATCCAGGTGCTACGTCAAGTCTCAGAAGCAACTGGACTTCAGGCAGAGGGTGAGATTGGAAAAATTGCATAAGTTCATGTAACCCAAATGGAAGAAGATAAATGCCAAATGTCCTATCAGCGGACTTGTGTTAAATAGATTATTGTTTGTTGTTTTTTCTGTGTTGAACTAGTAGCCCTTTTAAAAGGTTGAGTTAAATGTACAGGCATTGATCCCATTTTGTGACAAAAGGGACTCTCCTTTTCTCTGGTAAACATTTTTATCCTAATAAAAATGCACATGCACATATAACATTTCCACGATTTCAAGGCAGAAAGGATTACCAGGGCTGCAACCTTTCCATCTGCTGGAAGGTTTTTGTTTATTCGTCTGTGCAATATCAGCAATTTGCTGTATTTAACCTGACACGAGGGGCTCTGACAGAAGTTTGCCGGCGAAGCAAGCTGCCTGCATCGGTTGTGTGCTGGGGAGGCGGTGGCAGCACCGTGCCGTGCGCTGCGTGTGCTGCTGCCAGCCGCATGGGTAGGTTGTGCGGGCTGGGCTGCTGCCTCGTGAGCCTCAGTGCATCGCAGGGATGCCTCTCCGAGTCCTGAAGGTGTCTGTGCGTGAAGAAGTGATGATTTAATGGCTGTCAATAACTCAGGGATTTGTTAGAAGTGTACAGTGTGTGTATGGGAAGCTGCCATAAATAGGGAGTTTTTAATAAACCCCCGGACCAGAAAAATGTGTATTATTGCAGTGGGCTGTAGCGGCGCAGCACGCTTTGTGCTCCCCTCGGCTCCCCTGCGCCCATGCTCACAGCTCTGTAGTTGCTTTCATGTGGGCAGCGTGGAGCATGCTCTGGAGCCAGGTGAAGTCCTGTAAGCCCAAATTGCTATTGATGGTTGCATTCGGTATTCTTCCTAGCAGATCCTTTGCCCCATTTATATTTTCCTGAGAATTTCTTTGCAAATACGAGAAAGTAAGGTTTGTGTTCTTTAAATGCAGTTCTCTTGAGGAGTCTCAGTGTTGCTGTTCCAACGGGGAAAACGAACAGCTTGGAGCTGGCTTCTACTAAAATAGAGTTAATGGAGGTAGCACAGAAATGTAAGGGTGCAACTGCGATGAATACTGGTCAGCAAGAGGAGATCGCAGTGCAGGTGCGATAGAGGAATATGCTAAGTTTTAATAATTAATCTAACTCTGGTGACAGTAGTTTCTATTTGCATATGTATACATATATATATATATATATATATAATCCTCATGTTCAATGGGTTTTGTTCGCAGAGGCCACGCAGAAGCTGTTCACATAAGAACACTTGAGCATACTCTTGGCAGGCAAGAAGGTAAAAGGGATCCTGTGCCATGTCTTCAGGAAAGCTTTTCTTGCACAGAGCAGGAGTCGAGTGTTGAGAAAAACACAGGCAGTCCTCACAAGGACAAAAACCAGATAGGTTGACAAGGGTAGAGACTTCCTAGAGAGATTAGAGCAGTTGAAACTTGAGAAATTTTGAATACTGTTAATGAAATACCAACTTCTCATGAAGGTTAGTTGGTGGTAGGTTACTACTGCTGTCATTCTTGGACGCAATGTACGTACATATGGCTGAGTCACCAGCCAGAGCTGCTGGGTGAGGGTTGGTCACCAGGACAGTGTACCTGGGCCTCTTCGGGAGGAACACAACTGTATGATTTGACTGTGAGAGACAGGTTAGGGACGTGATAACCAAGGTTGGTCAACTCAGACAGACTAGATTTGGTCACAGTTGGTCTAGCAACTACAAAAAACATGGAGGCATAGCTACCACCGTTATTTTTTAAATATCAGAATGATACAGGAATGTTTTGCTTTTGTTGTGGAGCTTCCAATAAGCTATCAAGATGTCCTAAAGAAAATGTTGGTGGTCACACCTACAGTAAGGGATGAATTAGTGATCTGTTTATCATTGGTAAATCCTTACAGAAGCATGCTCCTGTTTATAGACCCACTGCGCCATACGAGTATGTAAAAATAATACTTTACAGAACTGGAAGTCAACCTGGGGTTTCTGTTCTCCATGTTAGACAGGAAAATTTCTTCCACAGCTGTGACTTCAATGAAATTGGTAGCATTTTTATTTCTTTGTTATGGAAGCATCAAGCTTTATTTTGCCTATCTATAGTCGACGTTCTGAGCTTTGCAGGGCTGTCTTGGAAAGATTCAGTGCTGAGCTAAGGGATCTGTGGCAGATAGAGGCTTTCACAGGAAAGAATAACAAAATTGTTTTTTGCTAGTCACAGGACAGCACTTAAAATGGCTTCAGAAAATTGAAATTCCACCATAAATTGGAGATTGTGAGACATCTCCCACTTTGTCTTTTGTTTGTGGAGGGTCAGATACTAGGGAAGCATATGCTTGTGAAATACTTTGCTTATACAACTGAAAGTTAGAAGATATGTAAGTGCTATCTAGGCTTCCAACTGTTAGTGACTAAATAAGAGCAGACTAAATTACAAGAAAGGTCTTAAACCATGTTCTGACTCAAAAAGGCTTGGAGAACCAGGAGCTTGCCCAAAATCCGGGGTTCTGGAGGCCCCTTCCTGGAGAAGCAGGACCTCTGCTGTGGCTTCCAGCAGGGAGAACGACAGGAGGATGGGGCAAAAGAAGAAAAAGGCATAAAAGTAAGTATGCAGAATGCTCTGCTTCCCAAGCAAGGAATTTGAGAGCATGCCTATCCTAGCTGAAAGCTGTGCACTGTCCTTCTGGTGCTGTAGGTACAGAAGAACAGTAAATGGGCACTTAGAGAAGCGCAGTTGTGGATGTTGAATCACCAAACACATGGGGAGCAAGAATTGTGCGCCGGGTGGCAAGTTAGCCAGAGAGGCCGGTTTTGTGCCTGCTGCGCTCTTGCACGGTGTGGATGGAGTGAAGAAATCCTGGAGGGGGGGAAGGAGAGCGAGCAACGCATTGGCGGCTTGCGTGCTCCGGTGTTCGCGCAGCGCTGTGGGATCCGGGCGGGTTGTTTGTTTGGGTGTCGCAGAAACGGTCATGCAGACTTGTGCTGATCTGTGAACTTTAAACAGTTCCTTACCATCAGAGATTTTGAAGATTTCTTACACTGAAGGCTGTTCTGAATATTTGCTTGCATTTGCCTCTTTCAGTCCTGGTTTTGAGGATGAGTTGTTTCAAAGGAGGCAAATGCCTGCTTCTGGGCCCTGAGAGAGGGGGCAGCTGATGTGCCATGCCGGTAGCCAGCAGCGGCCCGCTGAGCGGGCAGCAGCGTCTCACCTGTCTTTGGTACTTTCCCCCAAAAGGATGTGGTTGTTTTCAGGAAACATTGACCTCTAACACAGGGGATTGTGGTGTTTCTATACTGTTAGTGTGTTGTTACAAGAGAGTGACTGAAACCTGCACTGAGCAGCTTGGTAGATGATAGCTTGAAAGTTTTCTTCAGTGCCAGAGATTTTGATTCTGACTGACAAATTTGCTTACAGGGTGTCATACTTTTTTCTTGTGCTGAAAATACTAACTAATGGAACTCCCAGCTACTGTGATACGAA
This sequence comes from Chauna torquata, assembly GCA_013399475.1. Lineage (NCBI taxonomy): Eukaryota > Metazoa > Chordata > Aves > Anseriformes > Anhimidae > Chauna > Chauna torquata. Next base: position 370,622 of record VXAL01008553.1, on the reverse strand, counting down.
CCTCACCAGTATACCTGTAATGGATTTCATTAAAATGTTCGTGGGAAATCAAGTACTGCGCATTGCGAGTGGACCTAAAATAAAGTTGGCTCCTAACGTGAGGTAGTTTCTTCAGTTGGCTTCTGTTTGTGCTATAGAATTCTTTTAAACAAATTCTACTGCTTAAATATAAGGCTGACAGGAGAATGCGTGTTTCAGAAGAAACACTTCAAAAGAAACTGTCACCCCAGAAGGTCTTATCCGATTTTTGACCCTCTCCTATCAGTGACGTTGGCAGAGGCTCAGGCAGGGTGGAGTCCCTTTGTCCCTGGAGAGGGTGCGAATGCCTCTTCCAAAGGGCGCTGTTCTCCTGGCTTATCTCCTCGGGTGAGCGACTCCATGAGCTGCCTTTCAGCTAGCTGGTCTGCGTTGATGGTGATAAGGTGCGTGGTGTGCGAGGACCCGTTGCACAGGTCTCCGTTCCTAACGTGTCCCCCTTCTGCTGCGGAGCCACTGCCTCATCTTGTAGCCAGCGAGGCAGCTGGAGCCTGCAGTCATAACTGACTTCAGTAGTGTTACATTAGGGAGAAGGTTTAAAAAATAATAATAATAATAAAAAAATCAAAGGCATGAAGTTGTCTTTCCCAGGCTGGGAGCACGTGTCAGACTCCACAGCAGCCGTGAGGTTGGGCCCGCTGGCGGGTGGTGTTGGTGCCGAGTCCTCTCTGTGAAGGAAGAGCCTCTCCTTCCTGCTAATTGTGTCGTATGAGATATAGATCTTAACTACAGAAGAGCTTTTACGATGAATTTGTGCATTAGTAAGATGAATTGGGAATATTCACTGAAAGGGTCACTGTGTACGAGGAAGGGTAAGCACTAATGGTTGTTTCCTATTTATAACTGCGCGCCGAGAAAGGGTTGCTGCTGCTGCTGGGCACTCACATGTACCTGGTTTGTGCTAAATGTTGTTCCTTCCAAATGTTTTTTCAGGCAGAAGTTTGCAGTAGAGGGATGCTTTTGTCCTGAGTGGTTTCTCTTGCTGAAATGCCAGCAAGAATCTCCACTGTGAACACTGGGCCTAATTAGAAGATGTGCTGAGCAGGGCATGGTTTAAACCACAGGCATGAGTCTTACAATAAAGAATTTGCTATGAAAATCTTTAGATGAAGGGCTTGTGCTTTCTCTCCTCATAAGGAACACATATTTAGAATTTCCTTGAAGTAAAAAAGCATAGGTATATATGTGTGAATGGGCATAGGGACTGGGAGGACATCTACCTCCTCTCCTCCCCACTCAGGGTGTGCTCCGAGGGTAATAAAAGGACCTTTACTTTTCGGTCCTGCTTTGGCAGTAGATTTATCTCAGTGTTCAGCGGCAGAGTCAAAGGTTTCAGATGCTGAAGAACCTCTTCCCCTGCTCTGACAGACCTCTGCAACAGGTTTCCTGCCTGCCTCTGCAGAGTGATGTAGGCACAGGGTTTTGAAAGAGATTTTGCTGGATGCCTTTGCATGAAGGAATTTGCTGAAACCTGATCCTTTCTGTAGCTTCTTCCCTGGTCCCTAGGAGTATCGCATGTCCCCGTTGTCTCATGCGCCTTTGTTTTAAAATAATATTAAGCCTCAGACACCAGCTGATTTACTTTAATTCAACATCCAACTTATGTTTGATTTCTTTTCGTATTCAAGTGAGCCATCTGGCTTTAATGAACTGTAACTGTTTTTAATGCTGCCTGCAGTTGCTAACATCTGAATATTTCATGTGCTGAAAGAAGGTTCGAAATGCAGAAGTGAGACTGAAGAGTCCAAAGTATTTCCAAATCAGCTCTGTTCCAGCAGAACTTGAGCTCCCCTCCCCTCGAGATTTATCAAAAGATGATCTTTGGGGTGCCAGACTGTAAGCATCAGCCATGGTGGGTGCTAATTACAAGTACTTTCAATGCTGTGTACATAAAACACTAGTGCTGCTTATGAAATCCTGAATAACTGCCCAACTTGGGCAGAATGTCAATCAACTTCAACAGGAGCTGGCAGTATTTGGCATCTTTTAAATAAACAGCCTCTTAATTTTTGGGGGTGTTTAAATATTTCCATGTTGCAAAAAAAAAAAAAAAAAGCTAGTTTTACATCATCTAGTTGAGTTCTAGAATTTCACTGGGAGCTGGATACCATAAATTAACAATGTCTTAATTTCAATTAAATTCTGAGAGCACTTTGCCAGGGGTACACTGTTGGAAACCAGGGGTATATCCCCAAATTTGTTGGACTGTGTGCTTCACTAGTTTTTTTTCCACAGCATTGCCCTTGTTTTGGCTTAGCAGTGTGACAGCTGATAGACTTCCTATAGGCCATTACCAAGAAATACCTTGATTAATGATAAAAAGTACTTTGTTGGTTAGGTCTTCACTGTGCCAAGCATCGCGCAGGTTACCAGCAACCTGATCTTCCAGTGCTATTTCATAAAGGATAAAATAAACAGAAGTTTAGATCGAGTCTGTCTACAGGAGGAAACCACCCTCAGCAAGGGTAGGCAGGGAATGTGCCGTTGCTTTAGCTTACCCTGCACGGCACCGTCCTGAGAGCGTGGAGGAGGTACGTAAGGAACAGGTGGCGGTTGATGGAAGTTGGTACATCTGCTTAATTTCTCAGTGACTTGCTCGTAGGGACAAAGCTGAATCGGGAGTTAACTTGTGGCTTTGTGGGTATCCGCTAAGCCCAGACTTTCTGAGCTGGAGAAGAGCAGGTTGGGAGCAGAACAGCAGAGACTGGTGGCTGAGTTCCTGTCCAGTAGCGTTCCTGAAGCTGTGGAGAATAAAGCCGCGTTAGTATCTTCTACACAGTAGGTTTTTGTGGCATTAAACCCTCATTTGAAAGGAGCTCTTAATGAGATACTGAGTCTTGCCACTTGTACAGACTTTTGTTCCTCACATGGCAACGGACATTAAGTTGGTGGTTCTGCAGAACTTCCTACACCACTGAGCAACATCAGTGGATATTTCTTTAATTCTGTTCTTGTTTTATTTGTGTGTGAGTGAAGCTAACAGTGTTGCATGCAGGAAAGCCCAGCCGGGCTTCTCAGTGCTTTGCACTGCAGTTGCCTAAGATTCACGCCAAAAACTGGAGCTCAGTCTGCAGAGCAACCCTGGCATCTCACTGTGAGCTGACGTGTGACTCGAGTTTGGTTTGACCTGTGTGCTGTGGCCTAGATCTAGCAAGCCTGGATGCTCCACAGTCATGCTCAGGACACAAACATTTGCAGCCCGCTACACTTAGTACTTTACAATTACACCACGGAAATCCTCCACAAGCTGGAATTACAGCACTTTGGGAGGGGGTTTTTCCCCTTTGATTTTCTTTCCAAGTTCTCCGCGTCTAAACGGGGAAGGTGCATCCTGATTAACTTGCTTTGCATGCAGACCAGGAGAGCCTGAAGATACTGCTATCACAAGTGACAGTGACACTGCCCCTTCCGTCCCAGCCGCTTGGGCGTCTGCCCAAGCCTCGTGCCTGGGATTACGGGAGCTGCCTTCTCTGCTCGCTCTGATAGACCGCTGAGGAATTGGGCAGACAAGCTGGCCACCTCAACTTCCCTCTGGCAGAGCTGCTTCAACAAAATACTTCAATTTTTAACAAGGAGACAAATTTTCGAAGGAAAAAACATGCTGTTAGAATTTTTCAGGCCAGCTGTAATTCACGATCTGCTTATTTGAATGACAATACAAATGAAACTGCAGCCTGCATAAAGCTTCTTAAAGTCTGCTAGCAGTTGTGTTTGGGTGGAAAATGGTCTTTTAGTCATTTGTAATTATCTCGTGTCCAGTCCAGTTATAATTTCAGAAATGATACCATAGTCGCACCTCTAAAAGTAATGTCATCTTGGAGAATCGTTCACCTATTTAAGGTGCTCATTTTGAAGTGAGATTTTGTGTTTCCATCTGCTAGGCAACTTGCATTTTTGAAGGATTTGTCCATGCTGTAGTAGGGGAAAAAATATTTTTTACACCTTAAAAAACAAACAAACAAAAAAACCCTCTCTAGGGATTATCAAGTAGTCTTCAGAGACACTCCAGGTATACAAAACTCAGAAAAATTTAAGACTTGGAAATGTCTAGGGATTCCCTCTTGTAAACCATAGTTACTCAAAATGTGTTTAGGTGAGAAATGCAGCCTTTGTTTTTAAAAACCTTCAGTCTTTTTAGAGGACTGAAAGTTTTTAAGAACTTCCTCTACGTTATTTCTAGTACCTTGCTAAAGAGGAAAGCAAGGTGCTTCCCAGACAGTCAACAGAAACACAAAGGGCATTTGAAGATTATCTTTTTTAAAAAGCATTTTTAAGCAAAGAATTTGTTTTCAGGGCTGGGGGTTTGGCGACAAAAATACTTGTGGTTGGCTTACTTTAGACCTGTACTTCTTCAGTTTCTACCAGTAATAACAAAAAGATTATTTAATTGCTCATAGGAATCGCAGTAGTTTGATGCTGATGGATTAGGTTCCAAGAGAAATCACATGCTTAAAGGTTTGAAAGCCGTGGCTTCTCATCACAAAATGTTTAGGAGTGTATTTCTGCCTTCTGTAGTTTGTTTATTTGTTTGTTTGTTTGTCTGCTGCCTGATGCACATCGAGGACAGGAATAGCTTCAGCCTGTACAACTGTGACAAGTGTGTGCGCACGTGCATGTGTGTAGTGAGTCCATGGTGTGAAAAACAGCCAGCTTCAGGGCATCTCTATTTTTTTACATGTGCCATTCTTGGATGTTCTGCAGGGCAATAGCTTCTGGATTAGGGCTAACGGAATAAAATGCTCAGTGCTTCAGCCATCCATGATTGTACAGCCTCTCTATTTGTAGGGTGGGTTTGTCAAAACAAACTGCAAGATTTTTTTATCCTGCTGTCTCCAAAACAATTTTGGGCTACATTTGCAGAGAGGAGTATCAGAGATTGGAGAGGGGCTTGTGTGCCTTGGAGATCAAGGTGATGCTTAAGGAATTTGGTGAGTGGAAAGACTACATTTTAAGGGTAGGCTGGAGTTAAGTCACTTGTTTTTCTCACACCACAGTATAATAATTTTAATGTAGTGTACTTAGGAGCAGTCCTCTGCTATTGTACGAGACTGCTTCTGCTTGAAGAACTGTTGGCAAGGGTGAAGTCAATATGTACATCCTTTAAGTCTATAGAATGACAGATGACTAGCTAAAAATACACAAACATTTGTTGTACATATAATAATACACAAACATTTTCTTTTCAGGATCCCTTCTTGAATGTCCTGGCTGCCAGCAGGATTGAAAGTGGGAGGCAACTCATGACCACCAAATTGTGACAGCCTTGGATCCCGCTGCTTCTGGCTGCTTGGAATAACCACTGGGCTACTGTGGAGATGAATGGAGAACAGCAGTATGACGCAGGTAATAGACCGGCGGAGCTCCAGGGCTAAAGGTTCTCAAAATATTTGGCAAGTGAGATGGAACAAAGATGAGCACAGTGAATGTTTTGTAGTGTGTCTGATGCTGGGTACTGTCTGCAAGGGTAAGCTCAAATTTCAGTTGCTGTGGGTTACATTCTGTCTACAGGGCTTATGTTTGGTATTGCTCTATTTCAAAAGCAAGGTGTATCATTGGCTTATAGGAGAACAAAATCTGACCCACCCTAGTAATTATGTTTGTAAGAAGCTGTGTCCTTCCCCTTCATGATGCCAGTATGAGGTGAGTTTGTCACTACTGTTTTAAGGCATTTGCCTGTCAAAGTGGTTAATATTACCTTGTTCTGTCCTCATTTGCCTTCGTATTGTTCTTAATATTTTCACAAGGTTGTGCTGCTGGTTTAAGAAGCCAGGTAATTGAAGCTGTGTGGTGCCGTTGTAATCCGTCCTGTTTTTCTGATGTGCCTTGCTGCCCCCTTTGATGGGCTTGGGACATCAGCTCTAACCTGCTGCAGAGTGGTATATTATGATAAATTAGCTCAGGTTTTGGTTCACCTTGAAGCGCCAGGTTGAGGAGAGTGTCTGTCTGGGACGGCTGGGGATACTAACAGCTTTCTGAAACCGAGTTCTTAGATTGTATGCTCTTATGGGGACCATATGTTTTTCTGACTTCGCCTGCCATGGTTTGTTCCTTCTCCTTGAGAAGGTCCCTACCCATAGTGTTGGGACAGTTAACGAAAAGTAAATTTTTATTTGTAGTTACCAGTATAAACATTGGGTTAGGATTTGTCAGAGTATTACTTTCATTTGGTACTTGTCCAGCAAGCAGCCTTTCTCATAGGACAATTCACTGTCGGTAATTTTTTTACCTTTACTTTATGGAAGTCTAATTGCTGCGAGTGTTACTGAAGAAATGTTAAACATGATTTTAATCTAAAGTGCTTTTAGCAGAATGTTAACACCTGCTATCTGATGCCATATTTTGATTATTAATTATAGCCAATCACTCAGGTTGTTGTCAACGTTATATCCTCAAATTCTGCATGCACAAGTATGCAGAATGTCCTCAGGCACATGGAAATACAGTTTCCTCTGCTAACTTCTGTCATGTAGTGTAAGAAAGAGAAAAGAGTTTTTGCAGCTGAGAAGAACAGTAGGGAGATGTGTACGTGGTCAGCAGCAGGGTGTTCACAGGCTGATGGCACATCCATCTGTACTAAAACCTTTATTGAAATGTTTCCATCTTCCTTTAAAAGTGGCAGAGGTCACGCAGTCCTCTCTGTGTGCTTATGGAATAGCTATGAAGAGTTTCCTATTTTCTTGTAATTACTGAGCAAATATTTTCCTGAGCATCCTTTTAGCATCTGGTTTGAGTACAGGTGGCTGTGAAAAGCAGCCAATAACTGAAGAGAGCTTTACTTGCTCAGTTCAAAGACAGTTTCCAGCAAATGCTCACCGTGTAGACGTATGCAGAGTTTTTGGTGTTGTGCCCTTGACTAGTGTTTTCTGCAGGGCTTTGAGTTAGACCAGTCCCAACTGCTGCTGGAACTTTCACTCCCTATTCTTTATCTGGTGTCATTTTTCCAGTTGATGATTTTTAGCAGCATTTGGAGATTCCTCTCTGTTTTTTTGTTTGTGTTTTTGTTTTTTTTCTGTATTGTCTCTCTGCTTAAGAGAACCCAGACAGTGGTCAGAGTTGTCAGTTGTAATGCTCTCCTGAGCTACGAGAGGAAAGACAACTGTCATTCTTGTCAGAGTCTTCCTCAGCTGCTGAAATTCCAACCTGTCTTTATTTATTCATGGCCTCACAGCTGGTATAGGTGGAAAAGATTAACAGTTATTAAAGTCAGATTTAAATATATCTAAGTTTCAGGGTGAGAAACCTTTAGGTTAGCTTTAATTGAAGGTCTTGCAGACTTCAGTGTGATGTACTTAAATGTTCAATATGACAGTTTTCAAGTCAATCACATTAAAGATGCATGAAAGTTATTTGCAGTGAGAATTTAACTCGAGTCCAAAGATCAAAACAGTCTGGTGTAGACTGCTTCCATTGCAGGTGTATTTAAGTGCCAATGTCCTTAATGTTCCACTACCATCTTGTATCCAAATGATACAATTCAGTATTCTTTCTCTACCGGGATATATCAGAGAGCAACAGGACGTAATTCGTAGAAAAATTCAGAAAGGAAGAGTTGGTGTTGAAAATAATTCCAGCAGAAGTAGCGATAAATGGGAAGGGATATACGTATCCAGGAAACTTTGAATATTCTTACAGACAATTTTCTGACCTCCAGAGTGAATGTGTATTCTCCACAGAAGCTCTGTAGGACACTTCTCAGATCTTACTTACAAAACGTTAGCTTGATTTGAAAGCTTTACTGCCAAAAGCTAGTTGTATGGCGAGGCCACAGGGATGAGAATCGCATCTGGTTTCTTTCGCTGCCTTTGCCAAAGTAGTGCTTTGCCACTGAACTAACGTGTTTCAATCATCCTGTCTGATATAGAAAAATACGTCCCATTATGTAGTGGAAAGCTGAACTCATTTAGGACTTGTAAGCAAGTAAGGATATGGAGAGAAAGAGAACGTACATACATGTACACACGTACCGCATTACTTTAACAAATTGTGCTTTAAGTTCAATGGATTAAACACGTTTTTGCTCGTTGTCATTTGCCATCCTAATCGGCAAGTTTTCTTGCAGTGGAAGTGAATTGCTGGTGTAAATATAAGAGGTTTTCCTGGGAGGTTTGCACTCTGATTGATCTGGATGTTTAATACAGACATAAGGCCCCTCAGGAGTGTAGCTTCATTAAACCGGTCCTCTGCATGTCTCAGGGTCTGCTCACCCACAGAAAGGAGCTGTGCAGTAGGGTCTGGCAAAATATATCAGCAGACCAGATCAAAGACTTGATTTAAGTGGGGCCCTGTCTGCTGCAGCTATCCTGCCAGTACAAACAAAATCGACTGGATTCTGACTTGGAGATTTCCAGCTCACGTGAGCTGTGCCAGAGAGACCGTGCTTCGCCACGCTCTTCAAGTGTTTCTACAGTCAGATATAGAAAAGTAGATACTTGATTTCTGAGTTTTTTCATATTTTGTATAGTCCTACCACATGGCCATTCCACAATAAAAAAATAATTTACTTCTCTCACTGTGAAACACCATACAGCATTTCTGCTCGGAGCTTTATTCAATGAGCTTTTCAAGACCCATATTGATTCAGTAAGTGCTGCACTAAATAACCTGAAATGCTGCGGCTGGGCAGGCTGTGAGAGCAGCGGATAGATTGCCTGTACCCTATAGCTAAGCAAGGCCATCAGCTGTGCCAGCCTTCTAAAAGCAGGAAACCACCTGAAAATCCCCGCTCTGCGTGTTAAATGGTTGAAGTGCAAGGCTAATAACCCAGGCTCGTCTAATTCTAAAACCTGAGTTACATGTAAGTGCGGGCGGAGCTGGCGAAGTCTTAGGGCTGAAAGGAGAGGCGAGAATTCTGGGCACTTTTAGTATTATGGTCAAAAAACCCCTCCAACCCAAAGAAACCTCCTAAAGTAAAGGGGAGGAAGTATGAAACTTGCAGTGAGTGTCGGACAGGAATTTGTGATGGTTTTTCACGTGAAGAGGTAGTTTCAAGAGAACTTCTGGGTGTGCTGGTGAGGTTTGGCCATTGAATGGCACAAAGCGGTCTGAGCCCGTCTCACTGCGGCGCAGCCCTGGAAGGAAGCAGCTCTTTTCGGTATGAAAACATGCAGGCTGCTGGGACCGGAGGTTAGTGGTAGGAAAAGGGACCTGCGGTAGCTCTGACCCAGCTGGGAGCTGGTTTCAGTCCTGACTGGAGGCAAAGGGGTAGCAGCAGCAGCATGCAAACAGGCTTTCTCAGGAGCTCCTTGTAGCAATTAAGTGGCAACATAAGTTACTAATTGACCCTTTCAGTGTGTTGAGTGACCTGTGCCTCGTTTAAGGAGCTTAACTGCCCCTCAGACAGTTATCTGATGATAACACCTTATTGAAGACCGGGTGCTGCAAGCAGCTTGGTGAAGAGGTAGCACGGCTGGAAAGTCTCCACATCCCGGTCGTATTCCCAGATCGAGCCGCTCAGCTCTCAAACTTGTTAAAACACACAGAGCCGTCGCTTCGCTTTATGTTTCTCTTCAAACAGAAATGTATGCTTAGACATTACAACCAGTGCTTGCTACGCAGGGCTTTTGGAGGCTGGATGAAAGCGGGATTGTTGCTGTTGTTCAGCAGCCTCGTGCTTCTCAGGAGGGAAGGGTGAGCCGGAGCAAAGTCCGACCAAGTTCATTCTTGGGTTTGCCTGACCACAGATGTTTTGTTTGAGCTGATGTTTCCTCCCGCTTTGGTTCTCCAGCTGTAAACTTAAGCATTTTTATGGCTTTATGAAAGTAAAACGCTGTTTTAATGAGTTTGGAAATCTTGCTCTCTCTTTGTAATGAGGTTACGTTTTTCTTAGAATGACTTGCAGCCAAAACTTTGCTCAGCTGTACCCTAGTTTGCAAACAGCAGTGGTCTGTGCCCTCTTTATCCTCTTTACTCCCTCAAAATTTGTTAAACAGAGTTACTTGCTTTTGTCCTTTCCCAGGTCTGTTTCTTCAGTAAGTTAAAAGTTATCCCCTAAAATTGATGATGGTATTCAAGCTCCAAATTTTTTGAGCTCTGAGGCTTATGAAAGACTAATATAAACAACTGCGGTTGTTTAAAAATAGCAAAATGAAATTGGGTTGAGGAGCGATATGATCCGCCTTTAAAACATACTGTCATCAGCAAACAAAAGCTATCTGAAGATGCATTTCTAAATCTGGGAAAATGGTCATTCCTAGAACTACCACAAAAAGTCAAAGATGAGCTTAACGTTCATTTAAAGAGAAAATGAACACACGCCGTACACTGAGGACTTGCAGGTTTCTAGATGATTTAAAGTAGTTCCGACTTCTGGGCAAATATTTGTCCCTCACTATTCAAGGGATAAGAAGTGCTGTGAAGCATACTGAGCAGATTTTCAGCATGTCCATGGCTCTGATAAGGGCATGTAATAGTATTTCATCCTTTTTTTTTGGATACCTTTCCTACTCACACTACTACTCCTTGAAAGAAGTTACCACCTGTCCTAAGAAAGGCTGAGCGTGTAGGAAATGTTAATGTTGTATAACCTTCGGTGGGCTCTCCCCACGCTTCTGACACACAGAGATTTCTGTTTCCATGTTTAAACAAGGTATCAGGTTTCCTGGTAGGGAGAGATGAACATCTCTGGTGTTCCTTCACGAAGACAGCTACAATCTACTTACTGATTGTAGAATCAGTCTAAAAGTGGGAATGAAGAGCATTACTTTTATCTCACGTTGCTGCCATCCCTTTTCACTACTGAGGCTGTAGTTTGTGTGTCTAGGTTAAAACTGCCACTTACATAGGGTGGGAGCAAGCCTCTGTTGTCATCCCACACTGTCCCTGCAGGAAAAAAGTAATGTGACTGCACGCCGAACAAAACAGGGGAGTAAAATCCAAACCGTTCTGGTTGCAGTGTCTTTTCAGCAGAGTGGGTTACACATTAGAGAAAAAGGGGAATGAGAAGGGGAGCAGGGAAGCGAGCCAAGAACTGAAGGGGAGACTGTGGGCGGAGGGACAGACCTGATAATAGTAATAGAAAATATGGCTAAATTGTAGAGTGTGGCTCACACTACAGCTGCTTGCTTCCCTGACAGCACGAGAGAGTGTATAACTGCGGCTTGAGTGGTTTTAGCCCATTTTGGCTTTAAATACATCCAGAAATGAGGTTTTTTTGCTCCGAAGAAGCTGTTACACCTTATGAGCTGGTATTTTAAGTGGCTAATTTGAAGGCTTTTGATTTCAGTTGTGGCTGGAACTGTTTTTCTTAGAACTACCCTGAATCCTTCTCTGTGCTTTTGGTGTTTTATAACACCGAAATAAATACCATCTAGCTTAAAAAAAAAAAAAAGGATTCTTATTTCAATTTTTTTAAGTCTTTCTTTTCAAACCACTTACAGTATTGCTGTTTCCTGGATGGTTTTTAATTTAATACACTTAAGGTCTGGTGTGCCCAGAATCTTGAATCTCTTCCTAAATATTTGTTGATACAAACACACAACTTATGCCTATACTGCCCTCTCTTAGATGTGTAAGCAATTTGTGCTTAACCAAAATACTCAGGGTCTCAGTATTTGTCAGGCCAAATCCGACTTACAGTGCCCTTCACATACAAATGAAGGTGAAACAGTATTGTCTGTGTGTTGAAATGCATAGCTGAAGTTCATTGCACGCTTGTGTAGTCAGTCATTTAGAAATGAAGCGGTCTTTGCTGTAGTTCTTAATAGCCTAAAACTTAAGCCAACAGGTTGCTGAATAGAAGGTGCTTGGCTTCTCTTCCAGATGCTGGATCTGGTGTGGAAGAAATGGAATTCAATTGGGATGAGTATCTAGAAGACACAGGAACAATCGCAGCCCCTCATGGATCTTTTAAACATGTGAGTAAAAGAGTGTGTCTTTACTTACCGTCTCCTACATTGTTTTTTTTTTTATATACAGTGAATGTTTAGGGTTTCTTTGAATGAGTTGATGCTCTAAAATCTGGAAGACTAACTAAAATTATATTTCTTAAAGTAATGAGAAATGTGGAATTTCACCTTTTTATTATTGTTTCTTGACTTCCTGTCTGTATGTAGCACAGGGTAATCCCCAAGTGCTGAAAGTTAAGGGGCTCTTAGTCTTTTCTGCACCAGAGGATAAGCCTGATTTTTCTCATGAAGGCCTGAACTGGCCAGTCTCTTTTTTCGTTTGGGGATTTCTGCTAGTCAACTGCTGTGGGGTAGCTGGACTTCAGAGAGTTGGTACCAAAGTTCTTGAATAGCGGAATTCAGATGTGCTCTCAAAGAAGATTTTAATGATGGTTCTCAAGGAGGCCGAGGAGAAAATAATACCTCTGCCAAACACTTGACTGTAGTAGTTAGAAAACTGATAGGGATCACAAGGCTTAATAGATAGGATGAAGTCTTGATAAGCCCTTGGCTCTGCCTTTGGATGCCTTAAGTCCTTAGCTGGTAAACTTCTGGACTGCACTGTCCCATTGGATGACAACTGAATGTAAAGTGTGGCTTGTTGTGCTAGGGCATCAGTGAAGGTGAGCTGCAAAATATTAAAGAATCTATTAAAATATAGCAGTTGTGTTACTCTTAAAGATCCACAGTAAGTGTAGACTTTGCAGAGACTCTTCCAAACGCTCTAATTGTAAGTTGTTCATTCGATATAAGCTTTCACGTATGGCATTTCTGGAGGGGAGAGACCTTACATTTGTTTTGTTTTTTCTTAGTTTACCAAGGCTTTAGCAAGAGCAAGCTTACTCAGAGTGGTGGTGCTCGTGCAGCGCACATTGAGGAGTGGCATGGAATCGGAGCAGGGGCATTTTGTAGCAGCAGTGAGAGGTGCCGTCTGCCTGCTCCTCTGGTGTGCTTTACCTTATTTGATCTCTATTAAAAGAAGCAGCCATCATAGCTCAGACATTATACAAACAAACTGTAATGCCAGCATTATGGTAGTGGCCAACTGAATTAACATGACAGCAGTGTTTTGTTGATCAGCAGGAGACGCACCTTGAATGACTTTGTTCATCCTGCGCGCCAGCTCAGCTGGGCCAAACAAGAGGTCTGACCACTGTGGCTATGGTCAATAAGAATACAATTAGGTTAAAAAAAAAAAATCCACATTTTTAATTGTTATTATCCCCTACATGGTGTAGAACACTGCATGGTTTTGCTGGTGTGATAGTGCCCCAGAGGGTGCTTTTGGGAGCAAGTGCGGACAAAGCAGCGTCACCCAGTCCTCTTCTGCTGCGTTGGGTGCCCTCTTGTGGGCAAAACTGCGGAGGAGCTGAGCCTGGTGAGCTGGGCTGGCCAGGCTCGGTACCGCGCACAGGGATGCAGGTGGGGGGACTTGGGCTGCCAGAAGAGGCACAGGGGTGGTGAAGGAGCAGGAAAATAGATGCCTGTGTGTGACATCAGAAGGGGAACTGTCAGGAGTTGACTAGCAGAGTTCCCTTAGAGTTTGTCTGGAGGCCAATTTTGACGTTCTCCGTAATACGCTTGGCAAAAAAAATTGTTCTAGGTTAGTGTTGACACAGAACTGACAAGCAGAGTGGGTAGGCTATTTCCAGCAGTGTCACATCACCTAGATTCAAGAGTGCAAGGTCATGTGCTCAGGATTTCTGCTGTCCATTACAAGGTGACAGTTCGGAAAAGGCAGAGGAGGGCAACCTCAGTGCCTCCCAGTGGGTAGTGGCAACCTACGTGATGAAGCCCTAGAAAATGTTAGTGTGATTCCAGGATACATCAAGTGAGAGATTTTCAGTGGAGAGCATACAGGCAGTGATGTCTCAGTGCTAGAGACTGGTGGTCCCTCTGGCTGGGTCTGTGCAGTGCTTTTTGTTTCACTTGAAGAGTGACAAATTTTTATAATCTAGCATCAGGAGAGCTGAGAGGGAGCTACTTCTGTACTCTTAAAAAAGCAGAGTGGAAAAAACTAAGCTGAAGAATAATGCTGGCACAAGAAAAAAAATGTGTTGCATTGACTATAAATAAGCTTAAGGTTTTTGTTTGGTTCTTTTGAAATACTTGAGTAGGGAGACTATGACCAGCCTTCCATTATGAGCAGTGGATGAGAAATACCTCACCCACATCATAGGAGAGGACATGAGCAGGTTAGGAGAATGTAACCTGTGATTACACAGCCCGTGTTAGCAAAGAACTAGTCTTGCTAATGGGAGCTTATATTAATTTTGAATGTTTTGCTCTTACTGTAAGCAAGACGCATTGGAAAATGTAAGCTACTTTCTCAAATTAAACAAGTTCTGAAGTTTAATTTGTTTGCATTTTAAAAATTAAGCAATATTAAGATCCAAGGGATTGTTATGCGTACAATCTAGTAAGAAGCAGTGCTTAGCAAATACCCAGAGTTGCACTGGATGCCAATGTTGTCATCTCACCCTAAGTCGAAGTACACTTTCTTTGGAATTGTTTAATACTCTTCTTGAATTCCTTTCTGCAGCTTGTACGTGTGTGCAAATATATATTCAAGAAATAATTTAGCGTTCAACATTATCTGAACATCTGTATTTGCTTTGTGTTCTTGCATACTCTTAATGACATTTTGTCTGTTGTTTAGCGTTCTCTCTATCTGAGCTGAATCAGATTCCCTGGACCCAGCTGTGACATGGCACAAAGCGGCGGGGATAGTACTCGGTGGGAAGGAAGGGTCAGGGATCGTGGTGCCTAAGCTGAGCTGTCACCAAATGCTCAGTGGCCATCTCAGCTTACCAGATGTGCAGCAGGAAGCTGCTGCTCTCAAACCCACTGCTCCGAAGAAAAGGTTCTCAGAGCTCTCGCACAGCATCTCCTGCTACCCAGCCTTCTCAGTGATCCAGCCTAAAGAAATGAAGTTTCGTGCTTTAAACCGCTCAGTGGTGTTGTCTTGCCCAGCTGCCAGGAGAGGGTGCTAACTTCTTGGTCTCTCTGGTATCCGCTGGGAACGTACATGACAGCATTTGAAAAATGTACCTGACTTCAGGGAAAGCTCCATCTGTTGCTGTTGGTTTCGTTGAATACAGTTCTCTCCGCCACGAGGCTTTGCTGAAAGTTCAGCTAGAGAGTGCTGCACGGATTTCCCAATTCCTCAGGCTTTGTGTCGCTTGTAGCTTTTCTCTTGGGATTCAGAATACCAAGTCTTTAATAGTATTTCTTCAGCAAGGCAGTTACCTTTTTGAAGAGATTGCCTCTGTAATACCCCTTCAAAAAGTCTGCAGGTATTGGGTCCTGCTGATTCTGTTTTTATACAGGCTATTCTCTAAGTGAGGGACATTAACCTAAAGGTTGCCAACAGTTAACAACAGAGGCATATGCTTTTGTTTCTGGTGTGGTTCTCTTAGTTTTATTTTTAGCAATCCGGTATGTGCTGGCTGGTGAGACTATTATAGCTGTGGCAGAACCGTCAGCACAGAACTGGCAATAAATAACCCAGAAAACATCTACCACATCTGCATCATGCTGAAAGCTGTTCTTGCAGTTGATTCAAAGAGGAAAAGGAACTTGGGACCATTGAAGAAGGAATACACCAGTTACATTTGGCTGAGAACAGGGGATCAACATGTTAGATGTTTAGTAAAGACTGCAGCAAGACATTAATTTTGTCTTGGAAACATACCATAGTGGAAGCAGGACAGTGTCCTTCTGTCCTTATCTGGAGTCTTCAAGCTGGCAAAAGCTAGGGGTACAAGAAACTTAATGTTTTGCCTTCCCTTTTAGAGTTCACATTTCAGAATCTTGGGTGCTGTGCAGTCGGATTCCTCATCTAGACACAACACATGCATAGAGCGCACACGCTATTTGGTGCTTGACAGATGTCAAGACAAGCTCACTGAAAAAACGCATACTGTTTTTATTAATCTACGCAATTTATGTAACAATATTACACACAGAATTATTTAGATTCTTAGAGACATTAAAAGTCCTTATTCTGCAATTTGTGCAGGTTCATGCCTTCTTAAATGAGCACAGTAGCAGAGACTGTGGCATCATAAACTACAGCATGTGCGTGTACTTTAAGCAGGCTTTTTGTCCAAAGAGGTTGAAAGAACTAGTTTAACACAAAAAGTCAGAGTTGTGTTGCTGAGTTTGACCTTTAGTTTTGTCTAGCTTGACAGCCCAGCTGTGAGCTGGAAAGCCTTCCTGTGATGGGTGAGATATTGTCCAGGGCAGGAAGATGCATTGCAAGGTATGAACTGAAGGTTGAAAGGTACTCTGAAACGTGGAGGAGATTTCATTAATGCTGATTCTGTGTGCAGTCTAACTTGGGTCACATAACGTGATGAGGATGTTTCTCTGAAGAGGCTGGATGGCGTTTGGCTTGGGGGTTTTTGCTAATGAGCGTGTCTAAATTGTTCTCCCTGTTGTTCCACGAGGTTTCTGGGAGGTGCTCAGATGTGATGCTCTCTCTCTTCAGGTGGATACAAGTTTGCAGAATGGTTTTGCCCCTGGTATGAAGCTAGAAGTGGCTGTCAAGTCTGACCAAAACACCTACTGGGTAGCCACCATCATTACTACCTGCGGGCAGCTGCTCCTGTTGAGATACGATGGTTATGGGGAAGATCGCAAGGCTGACTTCTGGTGTGATATCATGACAGCTGATTTACATCCCATTGGCTGGTGTGAGCAGAACAAGAAGATTCTCAAAGTGCCTGAAGGTAATGCCTCCATGTGTAGAAGGGGGGAGTATATAAAAAAAAGTATTCTTTTGTCCTTTGTAGGCCTTGCTGGTAGCCTTTGTAATTGCTGTCATGAGGAGCAGTTGGTTTTGCTTTGATAACAAGATGGGGTTATCTGCCATGTTTTTCTGAAATCCCATGATTTACAGTAGGTCATTGCTCTTTCACCAGAGAGAGTTGCTAGCTTAATTTCAGAATTGGACTTACACTTACACAGAGACTTGTGGTTATCTTAATCATCACCCACCGAATCCTACTGCTTTGTCATTTCCTTTAGAGAATGTTTTTTGTTTTGTTTCTTCTTTTAAGGTGTTACTGATGAGCGTGTGGCAGATTCTTCTGAATTACACAGCACAGTAGTGTGGTAATGTCTTGTTGCCCGAATGATAGTTAACTGGCAGGAAGCGTCACAGTTTTTCTTCCTTATTTTTCACTAGGTATCAAGGACAAGATACCTGACCAGGAGGAATTCCTTCAGCGAGTGCTGAAAGGAGCATGCAGCGCTCCTACTAACCTGCTGGAGGGGGTAGGTGTTTGAATGTGCTGCATCTTGGTTTTTGTCTTGTTTTTCCCCTTGTTAAAGGAACTCCTGTCGCTATTCAGATTGTCAGTTCAATTCCTTTTTATAAGTTTAGGAGGCGTAGTATGCTGCTGAACTTAAAAGTCCACCCTCTAATGTTTCCTATTTACAGTATTTTATTTTGATAATGTTGCGTTGAAACATCTTTCACTACAGGTTTGGACTGTCTGTCCTATTCATTAATCCTAGCAGAAGAAAGACCATTTTCAAATTCCCTTAGGTTTCAGTCTTCCTCCTATTCTGGCCCTCCTTCATGCAGCTCTAAGGAAGTCATCCTTTATTTATCTGGCATTCAGGTTGTCCCCTTTCTGAGCTGACTCCTTTCACTAATTTTTTATTTTTACTAGTGGGCAGATTATTGTTTCACTTAAATCTTGCGACTTTGCTAGTTAAATTGTTCTCCTCTGCACTTAAAACAATACTTGATCACTTCATTATCAATGTCTGGTTGTAAAGTACAAAGCATCATTTTTCTGGAGAATACCATTGACGTCTTCCTCACAGCTAACATTTTTATCTTTGTATCTTTTCTGTCTAGTCATCTTTGTATGCTAGATGAGTCATTTTTAAAAAGGAATTATTCATGTTTGCTCCACACCTGGTATATATAAGGGATAATGCTTCTGAAAATGATGAATGGCATTTAAGTGAAATGTGTGACTTCATCTACAGGCAGTACAGAAGCTCTGATGCCAGCGCCAGTGATTCTAAATACTAATTTCTGTTGTCCTGTGGTAGTAAGGGACGTGTTTTTCTTTACTTCTGTGTTGATACTTTATTTATTCAAAAAAATATGTATATAGGACAAAACAAAATTGGAAGTATAGGATTTGTTTTGTTCCATTGTACAGAATAATTTCCTTTATGTTCTTGTTGTTCTCTTTCTGTAGCTTCACAGAGGGAAAAATCCATTGGATCTCATTGCACCAGGCTCCAGACTAGAACTGCAAAACTTCCGGGATTCCTTGGAAGCCTGGATTGTCAACGTGGTAGAAAATGTTGGTGGGAGACTGAAATTGCGATATGAGGGGTTGGAGGATACTGACAAATTTGACCAATGGATATTCTACTTGGACCCTTTCCTTCATCAAGTAGGGTGGGCAACTCAGCATGGATATAACCTGCAACCACCTTTAGGTACTTCAAAATTTATATCTTTTATATGGTGAGCAAGGCTTGAGAATACTCCTGCTGCTTTGGTGCTCTAAATTCATGTTCTGGATGCATACGGTGGTCACGTAATCAGTGTGTGATCTGCCAAATATTGCACTTAATGAAATGTAAGTGAAAACACCAGTAAATAGTCCTACAAGACTTTTCACCCACCCATTCAAATGTCACTAAATGGTTTTGCCTGTTAAAACTTTCCACCTATTTGTGGAGAGGGAGGGGCTGAGGAAGGGGCCTTTACAGTTATTTTNCACATGTTTCCCGATGAGGGGAAACCTTGGGATAAAACTGGAAAATGTTGAGCATTTACCCTAAAGCCTTTCTGTAAAGGCAGATGTACATGCAAGGTCCTGGCGTGATCTGCGCTATTAGTTGTGGAAGTTCAGGTCTTTTAGAACAGTTGTTCTTGTTGTGTGTTTTTTTTGTTTTGTTTTTGTTTGTCT
>VXAL01008553.1:321326-335742 GCA_013399475.1 Chauna torquata | reverse complement strand
AAAATATTGTGGGTTGGTTATTATCTGAGCTGAGAGGCTGAGTGTTTCCTAAAGCATAACTCCATGTGCACACTCATGCTCTCATGAAATGATCAATTTAAATGCACGATTTGGCTCAACATCTCTGGAATTTTCACCTTCCCTACCGTGTATCATAGCAATTGGGGGAGAGAGCTTAAGACTTTCTGGCAGACATGCTGTAAAACAAGAAGCTGGTTGACAAGAGTCAAGCTGATTATTGAAGAAGTTCCATTTCTATATGCAGAAAAGTAGCCTTCCCCAGCAAACCTCAGGGGGAGTAAAAGAGTCAAAAGACCTTAGTAATGATGTTTTAACATCAGTGGGGGTGCATATTCAGTTTTTTGTCTTGGGTATAGAAGTTTGCATGCATCATACCAGTACAAAACATGGTGGACATTTGAGTAAGATGTGTACCCTTGTTTTGATCTCCAAATATTTGACTGAAAAATTAAAACCTGTATTTCGGCATGCCCATAAAGTTGTTTAAATCATTTACCTACACATTGGCTTAAAAACATGTGCCTGATCCATCAGCACTTGGAGATGGGGGGAATGCAACTGTGAATTTTTAAGCAGACCTGTACCCTCTGCTTGGCTCATTAATCAAGTTCAAGTACTTTATCACTGGATAAAGTTTGCTCATACCTAGTAAAATAGTGGGCAGAGTGTCCAAGGACTGCGGAAAAAAATTATATTGTGTCCTCAAGTTGTGAGAGGAAATCTGGTTTTAAGACGTAGCCTGTATTTTAGCAAATCTGCTGAGGTACCTTGCTTAATGGAAAGAGCATGTTGTGAAATAACGGGGATTTCAGGTAGATAAATTAATACCAGTCTTAAACTTGCAGCTATATAGGATGAAGATTGTATATTTGAGACTGATGGCATTAGGTCATAAAAGCAATTACAGCTATACAAATGGCCAGATGGCATACTGGAAGATGGAGGAGTTATTTACCTTTTTCAGAAGTTTATGGCCCTAGTGGCTGCTCAGATAAAGACTTAGATTTCATGAAACACTGGTTTGATCTACCGTGGTGAATCTGTGTTCTGGGAGGAAACTGCAGCTCACAGAAGCCATCTCTAAAGACTTTTATGACAGCTTAAGTGTTGCTTATTATTTTTCAAGCAGCAGGTTTTGCACTTCTTGACAAAGGAACAATGGAGTCTCTTGCAGAAAGCATCTTCAGTTTTTAGACGTGATCTGGCATCAGAGGGTGCCCTTGCAGTCTCTCACTGGAGTGGCTGCTCTTGTTTAGTCCTATGGCATGTTCCATTTGCAAGTGCTGAACGTTCTTTCCCATGCAGGATGCTATGCATTGTCGAACCGAGTGAATGCCACAGTGTATTTCTCCCATCCTTTCTGCAAGTTTCAGTTTTCTGATGTAAGCTCTTCAGCACTCCAGAAGAGCAAGTGTGAAATTCTGTGGCAGCTTCATTTTACCTTGAAGAAGGTTTAACCTTCTTCACCACCTGAAAGCACAAAGTATGCACAAATCTTGCTGATGTACAGATGCTGAGTGTTGCTAAAAGTTCAACCAATCTCCTTAGTTGTTTTCATTTTAATTACGATTCTCACTCAACATACGGATCCCCGAGGGAGTTTGGTACTTGCATAATGTAACAATTTAATACTTTTCACTGGAACTGTAGACCTCTGGATTGCTGCAGTAGCAGGACTGAAGCTGCGAGTCTGATATGTTGGGGCTTCCGATGCAACCAGTTTGGGAATGATTCAGGATAAGCATGCACTGAAAATAAGAAATACAATTTGAATGCAAATTTTGTACTGTCGCCCACTAATTTGAGGCTGTTCACAACTTCGAGTTACTTACTGCACAGCACTGGAGAAATTCTCGTTTTATTATAGTACAGGTCTTATCATGGTTCACAAAAGCAAAAAAGAGGAGAGATTCTAGAGTATGATTTTGTAGTAAGCAGTGGATTGGCAGGCAGCAAAACCCTGCAGCATTTGTAGGTGTATCTTCATGTGTCAAACAAGTCTCTAAGATAACTCAGATCTACCCAAGGTTATACAAATTTTGTGGTATCGAGCCCAGCGCTTTAATTTAGTGACATGTAATTCAAATGCAATGACTGGAAAATTGCTAGATACACTCGTGACTCTGCAGACAAATTCTGAAGGTTTGGCAAGGCCCAAAGTGTTGACTGCTCTCAGTTTTCATTTTGGCAGTATCTGTAATCCTGGTGTGAATGAGTGCTTTGATGCTGGATAGTTCGGATGAATAGAAGTAATTTCCTATTCTACTCTGGCACTTTAAAAAAGATTTATTGTACAAATAACCTAAACATATTTTCTCCTCTTCCCCCCAACTGTAGGTTCTCACTTTATTGATCAATGCAGCTTACAAACCCAGCCGTGTCCTGCGAGAGCTGCAGTTGGATGAAGAGGCTGCATGGCATGGGCATGGAGAGACCCTAAAAGCCAAGTAAATTCTTGTCCTGTTCCCACTCAGCTAATCCCATTAACAGTGTTCTCTGCAGTCTGGGCTTTAACTTCTCACATTTCAGAGATGGAAAAATTGCTTTTAGCATTTAAAGATGCTGACTGAATTTCCAAATCTTTATAAAGCCCTTTCTGAATGTCTGGTGAAGTGCATCTGAATTTAATGTTCCTTAACGTGCCAGGTGTGCTCTGCTGCTGGCATGTTAGCAGCTATTGGTGAAGTACCAGTGGTGTGGTACTGGTACAACATAGCATATCCACTGGCAGACCAGCATGTGAGGCTTAAGATATTTAATTTGCCTGAAAATTATTGTCAGAATTTAAAAGCAGAAGCACATACTGCTTAGGAAGCTTCTCAGGCTTCCACACCAATTTCTCAGTGGAAGAAGATTCCTCTGAAGTTAAGTTGTAGCAGCACTCTGAAATGGTCTGGCATGGAAGTCTTTCTACAACAGCCTACCCAGAAGCACTCCCTAGTTTTTCTGCTGAGCCTTTTGGGTTGGAGCTTCTTTGCAAGATTATTCTGTGACTAGGGAAAAAAAAAAAAAAAAAACCATGATCATATTTGCATATATTTGGTAAATCCAGATATTCCCTTATGGTCTAGTGATGGCCTTGTAATTAGGTCACCATCTTTGCGTATCAGAGATTGGATTTTCCCGGTGTGCCATAGCACAGACTTTACTCCATAGTTTTGAGTATGTTGATAATTCTTTTCTTGGATCGGTTTTGTGTGTAAAAGGACACTTTCCCATGTATTGAAGGATCGTTCTGTATTCGGATTTGGACAGTAGGAAGATCATAAGAAAAGTTAATGCAAATAAAAGATGTGGCTGAAATAGCAAAAATTTGTTTCACAGACGTTGCTTGCTTCTGTTACAGCAGTGAGAGCAGGGATGTCTGCAGTATGAGGATATAGCTCTTTTTTTTTTTTTTAAAGTGCATTAACTAGATAGTTGCAGGCCTGGGACATCGCTATTAGATATCAGCACTTGCCAGTAGCTGTGCTGGGAGAACAAAGCAGAAAAGATGCATGAGATGGGCAGTTATTTCCCTGTGCTGCTCTGTCAGTGTCATTGCAAGGCTGATGAACAAAAAGAAATCACTATTTCTTACTTTGAGGTCAAATGAGCAATATGTGGAGTCATGGCAAGTGACTGTCCTGACCAATTGTTCAGCAGTTAGATGAAAGCTGATTGGAAATGCGACAGTAGTTCCCTTGTTTGCCATAATATGTGCATAGAATGGCTCACTAGAAGCTGTCTGCTGTTACCTTTTATTAGCTCGTTTGGCCTCTAGCATGAATTGGTGCGCTTAGTCTTGGGTTTTAGGGACCAGCTGTCCACATCACAGTGGTCGCTTCTGCAGTCCCATAAAAAAAACTGTGAACAAAGAAAACAAACCATCTGAACTCTGGGATAGTCCTCTCAGAGGGTATTTGATAGTTGCTGGCAGGACAGTGTTTGCTTTGTTTGGTACTGCTGGCTTTTTTTCTTTCCTTGAGGACCTCACATAAATGACAGCCAGGATTATTTGTTTCCTGGACTTTCTGAGTCTGTTCTTAAAGCAATATCCTTATACATTTTTAATGAAGTACTTTTATCCTGATAATTAGAGGATTCCTGAATTATAACCACATTGTCTATGTTAGGTACAAAGGGAAGAGCTACCGTGCAACTGTGGAAGTCGTGAGGACAGCAGATCGGGTGGCAGATTTCTGCAGAAAAACATGCATCAAGCTGGAGTGTTGTCCAAACCTCTTCGGCCCTCAGATGGTGCTGGATAAGTGTTCAGAGAACTGCTCCGTCCTGACAAAGACTAAATACAGTGAGTAGGCAGTGGCTGTCAAACTGAGGTGGGGCTTGGAGGTGTTATATTTTGCTTTTTCTCTGGGTTTGGCTCCAGAAGGAATCCAAAGTACATCGCTTTGCTTACAGAAGGAGAAGCTCAAGCACTACATGCACTGGCTTACAAAATATCCATGTACCAATGGGTAGGGCAGAAAAAGAATTATATTAAATAGTAAAAGCGTGGATTAACTTGTATGCTTAAAGTTTTATCTCCTTAAGACACATTTTGGGAGAAGAATTGACTAATATTGTAATTTAAGTGGCATTGTAATTGCTTTTACTGTTTTGTTGGGGAACAAAATAAATTACTTTCAAGCTCGTTTCTTAGCTTTTAGGTTTTTTCGATTTTTAGTTTTTTAAAACTATCTTAACCATTTGACACTGTGAGAACAAACAGTGCATTGAGGCCATGTTTAAAAACTGTAGAACATCACAAAAGATGCTGTTAAATTGGACAAAGTCTGTAGCTGATTTTTTTTATATAAAATCTGATCATTTGGGGCTTCTTAATGATAGAGGAAGTAAATCTCCTGTTATAGGGCAAATAAAATTTATTAGTAACTCTTCTTCCTTAAACCAAATTGAAGAGGAAAATATAGACATACTTATTCTGAAGTTTTGCAGAATTGGGATTTCTACTGGGAAATGTCCTGCTCTTGGTTTTCCAGTCCTGATGACGGACAAACATAACTAGTGACATTGAAGGTGCATTTCAACATGATGCTCCTTTCTTCTGTCCTGGTAGCACACTATTATGGAAAGCGGAAAAACAAGCGGATAGGTAGGCCTCCGGGTGGCCACAGTAACCTGGAAGTAGCCATGAAGAAACCAAATAAAAGAAGGAAGAGACGAAAACATTTTTTTGTTCATAAGAAAAAACGTTCTTCTACTTCAGTGGATAACACTCCAGCTGGATCTCCCCAGGTATGAGACTGACAACAACTTTAACAGATACAGTATGTGATCATGGACCAGCTTCATTTGAAACAACAAACTGTTAGTTCCTTGTAACCTCAGGTTACAGCTGACAAATGGGTGGCAATTGTAGTTTTTGTCCTAAACTTCCCATTTCTGATTTTGTTGCTTTTTTTTTCGTACCTTCCAGGGCAGTGGGGGAGAAGAGGAGGATGACCAGGATGAGGTAGATGAAGAATCTCTGACTGAGGATAGTACCTCAGAGCAGCAAGATGAATTGCTTGAGGAATCAGAGGTATCAGAAAAGAAATCACTGTCATCCTCTCCTACGCAGAGCGAGCTGTCTCATTCTCTGGCTCAGGACCGAGACAAGCGGAAGAGGAAGCTTAGGACCTTTTCTTTTTCTGATGATGAAAATAAGCCTCCTTCACCGAAGGTAATTCTGAAAATAGATTTGTGCCCTTGCTGAGTGTTGGGCAAGCACAAATATCTTGGGAGTATTAATCGTCATACATGTGTTTTTATAAAATACTCCATTATCCCAATAAAGGGCATTGTGAA
Source organism: Chauna torquata (assembly GCA_013399475.1). Lineage (NCBI taxonomy): Eukaryota > Metazoa > Chordata > Aves > Anseriformes > Anhimidae > Chauna > Chauna torquata. The sequence goes on along the minus strand of VXAL01008553.1, from coordinate 329,931 downwards.
GACACTGCAGCATAATTAAAAATCATGACTTTTATTACAGTCACGTTACAGGACTGTAATAAAGACAAAACAGAAAGCTGTAGACAGAATGGGGAGCTTTCCACTTTCCAGCTGTTAGCAATCCGTAGTTCAGCGTGAGCAGTGGTGCAGCCCAAATCCTGGTTTTAGATCCCTACTTACTGGCTATAAGGATGTAGCCTCTACCTGCAGCGTAGTGCTGTTCGGCACATCTGCGCTAACCAAGGAACGCGTACAATTTGGAGCTCTCATTACAGCTGTATTTGGCAGCTGAATGTTTGGAGTGTGGGGGGAGTAGAGGGAACTGTTGGTCCATGGCATCTGTAATATTTTAGGAGTTCTTTTTGTGCTGGGTGGCTTGTCTAGGAAATAAAAATTGAAGTTGCTGAAAAGCTGCAGCTGGACAGTAACCCTCTGGAATGGAGCGTGGCTGACGTCGTGCGATTCCTGAAATCCACTGACTGTGCGCCACTGGCAAGAATTTTCCTCGACCAGGTATGATTTTCTGTTAAAGTGTTGAAGCTGTTACTTTGCTTCTTAGCCTCTAGTGAATCACAAAAAGAAGCTAGTTTAGATTGTGTAGTAGGGTTTTGAGAAAAAAATGCACGCACAACTTCCTGCAGTTTGGGACAGGAGGGTTAAGTGAATGGCCACAATTGTTCGAGTTTTTTAGTACTTGGTGGCGGAGGTTTTAGTCTGTGGGTCATCAGAATCCCAAAACCATAGAGAATGCCCACAACTGAGCACCACAAAGGCAGCAGCAAATTTTCTAGGTGATACAGTTTTGCCACTTGTGTTGAGGTCTCCAAATAATAACTGTTTTCCATTCTGCAGACTAACTGCAGGTGTTATAGTGCTGTACGCAACAAGTGAACAATTCTATGTTGAGGTATGACAACTAGAGTACAAACGTGAGTCGGATTATGCATCTTAATTAAAATTTGCCATAAAGAAGATCATTTGTCAAGACTAGTAGTGGAACTGGTACTGAGTATGGCTTGACATAGATGACACAGAAGATCTACTTTGCCTTGTAGAACCTCTGTTTCTATAGAATGGTTAGCAGTTAGGTAAAATGACTTACTGCATGAAATTTCCTTGGTTTCCACTGTCAGGTTGATTTAAAAATAGCATCTCATGAGGTTCTGTCCCTTAGCTAGTGAACTTGAGCTAGCATTTTGAGAAAGGAGTTAATTTGTTAGTGAGAACAAGAGGTTTTTAAGCTACCTGGAGTAGCATGGAAGAAACTGCTAATTCACAAACAGCCATGAATCTGAAATTATAGCAAGTGAAAGTTGAAGGAGGATAGAAAATAAAAATGCGAAGTCACTGTGGAGATTTTGTCTTCTGACAGGAAATCGACGGCCAGGCACTGCTGCTGCTGACCCTGCCCACCGTTCAGGAGTGTATGGACTTGAAACTTGGGCCAGCTATTAAACTTTGCCATCACATTGAGAGGGTCAAACTTGCTTTTTACCAGCAGTTTGCTAACTAAGGAGCAGCCAAGTTGAAGCGGACCTTTGAAGCACAACCACAACTACATGCTCCTTTCTTGCTAGCGAGGAAAGCCAAATGAAGCTGAACTGGGGCTCTGGCAACCTAAGAGCATCTGTCAGCCTCAGTTTTTCACTTTGAGGAAAAGAAGACAACATCTGGAGCAAAATGCCAATGCAAACACAGGCTACTCTACCAGCTGCCAGCTTGGGAACACGATAGTCTCTTGCTCTATGGTTCCCTTTTTTTAGTGTATTTTTTAATGATTACAGAAAAGTCTCCTCTGGTGGGAAGTGACATTTCATTAGTTCTGTTGGTACAGAACTTTAAAAGGAGAAACGGATCCTGTTTACGTTCGCATGCAGGCTGCCAGAAATAACCTGTTTCTGTTCCTGGTGATTCACAGAATCCCCATCCCTCCCTGTGGACGAACACTTGCTTTACCACAGCACTGGCTTTGGAATGTGCTCTTTGCACATTCGTGCATTAACGTTGAGTTTTTTAATGAATTTGTTCATTGTTAGGACAACAATGTGGCCACAGGGTTCTGAATGTACAGTATAGCAAGAGTGTGGTTCCTTTTTGTTTTGTCTTGTTTCTTTGTTATTGTTGGGTTTTTGTTCTGTTTTATTTTTACTACCTCTGTAGCCTAAACAGTGGAAATGATGAGCTAAAAGGGAGGGAGCTACTTCTTCTGGACAAATCGTACGTAGCTGCACAGCAGTCTCTCTTCTGTAGGCATGTCAGAAGTACAAACCAGTATCAGCATACAGAGCTTCTATTCTGGAGCTTTAGCTAAAACTTCTGTAGGCTTAACTTGGGTGTTAGCTTATTCTCAGATGTCAGAAAACTTAATTATTTTGCACTTCTCTTACAGATGGGCTGTAGGAAAAAACGAAGGAAAGAGAAAGTGCCTCTGCATTTCCTACATTTTGGTTTTCAGATAAAATTTCTTTACTTTTTTTCACCTTTAGAATTCTGTGAAGTTGTTTTCTTTATCTTATACAAACAATTGGGCCATGTACACAAAGCCTGTCAGCAGCTTTTTGCTTTGCTACCTGTACATCTTTTTGTAGAATACACTAAGACAACTGCAATCAATGGAGGACTGCAACTTAGCTCTACTGCTGTTTGCATACTGGAAACTCTCTTATGAGTATGACTTTGTATTTTTACTTACTTACAGCTGCTCAGGATCAGACTTGATGAAAATGTGGGGGTTGGGGCGGGGGGAGTTGTGCTTTATCTGGAAAAAAGGAAAAAGACCAGAGGGGCATCTAGTTCCATCAGTAGACTCACAGTAGGATGAACTGCTGATTTTAATTTTTCAGGGTAATTAAACCCAATCAGCCACCTGCCATGGACCTGAGCTTCACACTTGAAGTAACAGGGCTTACCTTACTTTCCATTGAAGATGTGGGAAATTTGCATCAGGCTTGAGATCTGCTTCAAACAAGCATTAGGTTTCAGATGCTTTGCACTGATTTACTTTGCCTGTTCTCACGAGTATTTAGAGGAGCGTGGACTGGAGCTTTATAAAGTTAGCAAGTGTATAGCCCTGGTCCTTTCTCCTATTCAGTTACTTTTTCACAGAAAGCCCCTGGCATACTAAGACATTGGAGGTAGGAAGGTGCTCACTGCATGCATTCATTTAGGAAAGACACATTTGCTGTTTTCTCATCAGCAGTGGTTACTCTGGTCAAATGGATTGATTCAAGCTTCTCTTAGGCCTTAAATGATAGGTTATTTTGGTGCTGTGAGCTGCAGGATTCAGTGAGGAGGTCATCTGTAAACCAAGAGCTGAGTTCGCACACTCTTTGTCTGTATCCACCACATACAAGCGTTGAGGGGAGCTACCTCCAATGAAAACTGGTCATGAAGTATGCAAAGCTAAATGGCTAGTTTTGATTTCTTCTGCCGTTAGCCCCTTAGAATGACTGCCTCGTAGAGGCAGAACTATTTACAGAAGTGCTAAAAGACTTTTTTTTCCCATTCCAGAATCAAAATGTCAATGTCAGACAGTTTACTAGCTCAATATTCTTGAATGAGGGAGGGCAGGCAGACTAGAATAATGTGACTAGAATAACTTTTCTTCCCAAGTTATAAGCAGAGTCTGAAAACACAGTTAAATTCAAATCAAAGTGGCCCTTTTTCTTCCCCACACCAGATATGTGGCCAATAAATGGATGTTTTTGCTCTTCGTGTTGTGCCAGGGTCATCCTCCTGTATTCCATTCCCTTAGCACAAGCTCAGTGGTAAGCAATTAGGCCTGAAGATTTTTTTGGAAAAAACATTGATACTTTGCTGTCAGTGTCTTGTCCTGAGAAATTTGACCTGCAGAGAACTTCTGGGCTGGAAGATGCTTTTGGATCACATTTGTCATTCTTCGGGAATTCCAGAATTCTTTTGCAGTGTTAAAGAGGCTGATGCCCAGCAGAATTGACCTACATAACCAAAAGATGTTACTTCCACTTTTTCCCATGGACAGATAGATGTTTTCCTGAGTAGCTGTCAGGAGAGAACAGACCCTAAAGGGTAATTTAGTGAATGGTGCCTAAGGTTTAAATACAAAAGTCATACTTCTTTTTCTCAGCAAACAAAAGCAGTCAGCAATTTCAGAGGTTAGTGGGATACCTACTGGTCACCTCTGGCATGTTTTATAGGCTGGATTTTTCTGCCTTGTTTTGGGAGGCACTGACAGTCTGGTCCCAATGGGATCCGTTTTTGTTGAGATTTTCAAAAGGGATGTTTTCATTATTTGTGAAATGTTTTTATGCTGCACATGGGTACTGTACACTCTGTTTCCTGGAAAAAAAAATGCACTCATTGCTGGATTTTAAAAGGGATAATTGGGGCTTTATCTTGATGGATGGTGTTTCTACCTGACTCGGTTTCAAGTTCTTCTTTCTCTATGTGTGGCAGATGACACAACTGCACTTATATTTGTTCATCTTAGACCAACGTGACTTGAAATCAGTTCACATGCTGCTTTAGTTGCTCTCTAATTGCTTTTAGTTGCTTTCTTCAAAACTGGATTCTTGGGTAGCTCAATGCTGGATGAATCTTGGCTTTAGATGATACCTGTGTTTCACGAGCAGGAGTTGCTGGGACTTTGGTAATTAAATTAGGCTTCGGGGGTTTGTGCTGTCCTCTACCATTTCCATTCATCATAAGACATGACAAAGCTCAAGTCCAGCCTCCTGGACTTGCAAATGTTTTCATTACAAGAAAATGAGCTCTCCGTGGGACCTTGTGTACTGTTTAAGTGAGTGATAAAAGGAGATAGATACTGCTTAGCTGACCCATTGAGAGCTTGTATTCTTGTTTCTCTTATTTTTGTATGCATTGTACAGTCTTGGTTTGCACATTATAGCTTTAGAAACCTGGTGCTGCCTCCACATGGCACTCATACTGTGCTAAGCTTAGCCTTGTTGGGCAGAAAGATTTTGTTGTTGAGTTACTGCAGTGTGCTCTCTGCATCAAACAAGAAGCCCATAATGGAGAAGTATTTGACAAAAATGACATGGAAAGTTAATGTGGTAAAACGATCCCCCAAGGCATGAGCAGCTTGCAGTCCACCTTAAACTGACAGTGACCCTTCCAGAAGAGGAGAGGTACAGCACTTGGTGAATGAAGACTACTGTTTTCTAACGCTAAACCCTTCTGAAAGTTGCTCTCTGAGGAAAGAAAGAAAAAGGCAAATTCATTTGTGTGTTGTGTAGGACACCAGGGGTGTTTGCAGCCACTCCTGGCATTAATGAAGCAGTATAGAGTTCGGAGTCGTGGTTTGGATTACTTTCTCTTGCCACAACTTTCAGCAGTATTTTGTTGTCACTTTACACTTGGCAGGGTTTATTCTTGATTCCAGTGATGCTTTAAAGAAAGGAAGGAGTATTTAGCTGCTAGGTCCACAGAAGTGTAAATATATTTACAGTTGATTGGACTGAGCACTCTATTCTTCTGTATAAAATACAAAGACAAGGCAAAAGGAAAAGATTTTGTGAGATTTTTGAATGTAATTGAATAGGCTTCAAAACTGTCAAGCTCAAATTGGAGACTGGATACCTTTGGACCAAATCTGGTGCTGGAGGAGAAGCTCTTAGATGAAGCAGCCTTACCAGAAAGCCAAAAATATGATGATCCTATACAAAGCTACTCCTTAACCGGTCCTGTTGCATAGTGGCAGACTGGTCACTGCCTACTGTGAGCTCCAATTACCTAAAAGTAACAAAGCACAAAGACATAGGCTCTGTCAGGAGACTTCATGTGTTGGCCAAAGGCACCATTTTAAAGGGATTGAGTGCTGAAACCACATTTTAGAGTGCTGCCAAACTTCCCCAAATGTGCACGTAGCCTTGTTTTCGAAGGCAGCCTTATGGGTGAAGGATTAGAAGGGGACTTGGGAACACCAGATACAACAAGCCTCTCTATCATTACAGGTTTTTCTAAAATGATAATAATCTGTATGAAATCTAGTGAAAACAACTTATGGTTAGTGACAGTTTGTCTCCAGGGTCATTTCTAGCATCCTTAAAGTTGCGTCTGTTGTCCTGAAATGCACCAGGCAATAAGGATGGACTTTTTGAGGAGAAGACAAAGTTCCTCTGTTAGGTGCAAAGCCAGCAGTGGTTGGCTCAGCTTTAAGCCATGGAAGCGAGCAGGTCTTGCGCTGACGAAATTCAGAGGCAGTAGGTCTGACTGACTGAGCACGACCACGGGCACGGAGCCTGTCGAAGTCCTCTGGTGTTGCGCCGTTCAAGAGGAACAGGCCTTGTGCTCGAGTCATGGGCACGGCTCACTCGAGTTGCGTGAATGAACAATGAAGTCTGGGCAAAAATGACTTCTTGCCCACCCTGAAAGTTGTTGAGCACCAGTTTCCAAGAAACCTCATGGAAAAATAATTTTTTTCTGGAGGTGCCGTGTTTCTCCTCTCCTCTTTCATTTCTCCTTTTTATTATTGTTATTATTATTTCTGTTTAAAATAAATTAAAAAATAATCTTTGTAGACAATCAGAGGTCTTCTAGGAGGCTGTGCCCTCAGGGGTGGTACCTGCCCTCCACTTGTGGGCCTCTTTCTTACACTAACTCATTGGAACTGATGCACTTTTCCTGTATTTTGCCTTTTTTAATTAGCTGCTTGTTCTTAAACAAAGATTTAAATGCATATTGTGTTGTGTCCCTTTTGCTTGTTGTTTTATCTTTCTTTAACTTTTAAATATATATATATATATATGCAGTGAGACTGAAATACTAAATGGAAGAGAAACATGCACAAGAAAATATGCCTATTAAGTCCCACCATTGTTTGAGCAGGTGTAACAATTTAATCAGAGGATTTTTTAAAAAATATTTTGGATGGATATTTTGCTTGTTTTGTCTGTAAATAGTGTACATAAGTTTGTGGTATATGACAGTTTTAAGTGGTTGTAAGAAAATTAAAAAAGATACTTAAACTGTTGCTGATGGGTTTGGTTGTTTATATAATGATGAATGCTGCTGCTTGCCAGTGAGTGATTTTCCATCTTATAAAAGTGTGGGGAAAACTAGATAGCATGTTCCATTGTACGTATGAAAGGGAAATGCCAACTACATGAATACCACTTGCACAGCTTTCTCGTTAAGAGCTTGTTTAGGTGGTGTGTATGGTTCCCCCAAATGCAGGTATGTTATCGCTCTAAGCCTTCTTCTAAGGTAACAGATTTTGTTTCACAGGATGCCGAAGGTCATACAAAGGAGCTGAGGACAGCCTACAAATCAGTCATTTTCCTTTAATTGCTGCTTTTGAACCTAAGAAGCCATTGGGTAAGATCAGAGCCAAACTTTGCAGATGCTGCTGCTCCTTCTGCATGGTTTTGTAAAGATTTACGCTATCCTGTCAAGTCGGAATTTTAAAATAAGCTGGCTTTGTTTTCCAGGAGTAACACGAAGTTCCCCCAGACGTTCAGAAACAGGTCAGCCTTGCAAAGTTGTTGCTTGGCATTCCAACAGATTGTACTCGCATGCTCCTCGGCACTGGTTTCTTGGCTATGCTTCACTTGCCTTGAACTGATTTTATACTGGCTTCAGAAAATGCATAGGAGTGGGATGAGACTGATTTGTTTAACGCTGTCTTTAAGCATCTATAAATATGCAGGATTTAAGGTAAATCTTCGTTTACTTGCTTTCACAGAGCACTGTCTACTTGAGAGAAATCTAAAGGCACGCCTCAGGAGTCAGTCCTGTCATCTGCCACAGGCTTCAGAGGGGCTTATAGGAGGCTTGAGGAGCTGAAAGCCCTTGAAGAGCTATTTTGGGGAAATGATCTATTTTAAAGCATGGCATATGGAGTAACATGAGGCAAAAACGCTTCCAGTTGCATTTCCAGATTCATGTCTGAAACACAAGTTTTGTGTATAAAAAGCATCAGGTAAATCTTTAACAAGGGTGAGTGTCCGGGTCAGGGTACGCACGTGGGACATCTCGTGCTCACCAGCCGCTGTGAAAGCCTACAAACCAGTCCTGGGCCACCATGGAATAGGTCAGGGCCACGCGTGAGGTGCGGTGCTGGGCAGCCGTGCTGGTTGCGTGCAAGGGGGGAGCGAGCAGCCCGCCTCGGTGCGTGCCTTTTATTTAGGTAACCCCGCCTTCCCGACCTCTGGCTTTTGATGCAGTCACAGGAGCATCGCCCTGGGCTGCGGAGGCACTGGGCACTGCGCTTTGGCCGTGTGCTGAGAGCGTTTCTTCAGGCTGCAGCTTCCAGCCGGGTACGGCGCAGCCGAAGCGGCAGCGAGATGGCGGCCGGGTGCCGGGGGCAGCCAGCGCGGGGGCTGCGAGAGGGATCGGGGCAGGACGCGTCGCCAGCGGAACAGCTGCCGCTTCGTGTGTCGCGCTGGGTTTCTGTCACACTTGGCCGTTTTGCGCATCCTGAGCAGCGCTAACGAGCGAATTCGTACTTGGACCGCAATCTCGCTTATTTCTTTGAGCCTGAGTTTCCTTCGGCTGTATTTAAATTGAATTTCTTTCAATCCAAGGAGCTGTGCAAGAAGAACCCCACAGGCCCCCGCGCGGCACGACGCCGGCCGGCCCCGCGCTGGCACGGGGGCCCTCACCCGGC
>VXAL01008553.1:294496-313901 GCA_013399475.1 Chauna torquata | reverse complement strand
TTTTTTTTTTTTTTTTTTTTGCAGAATGTCTGATTCTTTGTGGGGTATAGATTGTAATAGCAATTTATTGGGTGGCTTAGTGTCCTGGTAGTGTCAGGTCATGAATATTTTAGCATCACTAAATGCAGCAAGTCTTCTGGAAATACCATGTCAATAAATTTACTTTTCTTTTTTTTAAAGAAAAAGGACAATTTTTTTTAAACAAATAATCTGTAATGTGCAAGTAAGTTGCACTTTTCATTAACAGTTACCTGCTGCCGTTTATCTTGTTGGCTCAGAATGCATTACATTGTTCTTATTACTCAGCTGATTGCTGGATATAATTATGCTCCAGATAATAAGATTGTTCTAAGTATAATTATGCATGTCATTCACATCATGAAATGTTTAGAAAAAAGGGTACATTGTGTTGACATTTGGAAATTATTAAAATGATAAATTATCCAGAAACTGAGAAGCTGTGTTTAATCAGAACTAACTTCTGAACTTAGCTGGCCTGTTGTTTAACTGTAAACTGCGTAATGAATGTGTTCTTGACTAATGTTTTGTAATTGAATTTGTAAGGAGCTGATTTGTACAAATATACAGTGTGCATTTTTGCACTCTGCAGTGATATTAATTTCATGGTTAATGAATTTGCAGACAACGGATATCTAACAAGGTCTTATCTGTGTGGATTGTGCTGATGAAATGAAAAATCAGGTCTGCTTTCTCATGCCTGCTGGTAGGAAATGCTTCGCCTTCTCAAATAGCATGTTATCACTCAAAGGTTTCTTGATCACAGCAAACCATATACCTTAGAGAACTTAGCGTGTTAATTCTTACTGTCAGACTGAGTATAAGCTTGGAGCTTGCAGGAGGCTGCCTTTGCAGGTGGTGTAGGGATGCATTAGGCTTTAATCGGGAATAATTCAAGTTGTTCTCACTGTTGCTCAGGATACCGAGGACCTGTTTTTCTACCACCGGCCCGGAGTTATACATTACGTAGCCTTGTATTTTGTGTTTCTGTTCTTATTGTGTCATACATGATGGATATTGAGGATGAAAATGCTCTAAAATGGATCCACAGTTCCAACTCCTCATAGCTCCCATTCATCGTTCAAATTCATAGTTCAGGTCTTAGTTCCCAGGCTAAGCTAGGGTAGGGCAAGCTCATCCCTGTGTTTCTCTCTTTCATGATGCTTTTTATTTAGAGGTTGCTATTCTTTCTATAATGAAATGCTTTTGTAATGTGAGATGTTTTGACTTTGGTCATCTTGACTTCAGTCACATTTTTGGCTATCCCAGATTCGCTCTTCTTGTAGCGATTAAGGTGTGTTGGCTCACCTGCCAGAAGAGGAACGCTGTATTACGTTTCCTGATTTTATCCACCATGCAAAACGTTTCCAGAATTGTAACAAACTTCTGGGAAAATGTGTGCTTTCTTTCAGCTAAGAGTTTAGCTTTCAGAGAGCACACTGGGTGCTGCTTTTAGCAGTTGTTCACGAGCCCCTCACCGGTTGCTTTTGGTCCGATGACAGGTGGCAATGCAGTGTTGCAGAGCCCCTGACTTGCGGCTGGATGCGCTGTGAAAGCTTGGAGAACACGCTAGGGAGTAGCTTTATGTTCATTGCAGTTACCTTTCCCTCTCCTCTAGGGCTTGCTGTCTTGCAGGAGGACACAAGGTTGAAGATCCCAGCCTAGGTCGGATGGGAAGACTGTCGGTAACTGATGCGTCATGGCTGATGGAAAACGTAAGAAAGGGGCTTGCTGGCAATGGAGGTGGAGGGGATTTAGGAGCTGGGCCATCCATCCCTGCTGTCTTTCATGTCGAATGCTGAGCGTGACCTCCTAGAGCCAGATATTGGCCCTTGTGCAGTGCCTAAATACACCAGCTTGCTACCAGGGGAGCTGAGCCGCGCGTTTCTTTTTGTGCTGAGGCCTGGCTGCAGGCGCAGGAAGGGCTTCCCTGCAGGCGTGAGAGGCGCTGCCGGCTGCTGTGCTGCGTGACCGGGTCTGGTGCGTCCGGGTCAGGGTGAAAGTTGACAAGAGCCCCAAGACTGCTGCGGAGCGCTGCGCGGTCGCAGGGGGCTACCAGAGGCTTGGGAAGCAGCTGGCACTGCACGATGCTCAGGGTGTGAAGATTTGTGACGAGAACTCTTGTATGCTCGATCTGCTTGAGCGCTCTGCGTGGCTGTGCTCCACTTCCGCCGTTGAACGAAAGAAGCCAATGTAAGGAAGTAGAAATTGTGGATGAGAGGTGAACCAGAGAGGGGAGTTCCTGAATTTTTAAGGATTTCGAATGTAACAGTGAGTTTTATGGAACTGACTGTCATCTGGTAACTGGTAAAACTTAAGAAGTCGCTGTCCTGGGCTTGAATGCTTGAAATCTGACCAAACACTGTTCTGTAGGGTTGATCCCATCAATCTTTGGCAGACACGAAGCAGACAGGCTAGCGAGTCACTTTGAATACTTACGGCCTTCGCTTGCTTTTTGTTGTTGTTCCAGTCTAGTCATTTTTTTTCCTTTTGTCAAAAATACAGATTTTTCCACGGAACAAAAATGACTCTAAAATTACAAACAGCTATTCCCAACTTACAACACCTGTCTTCTGTCTCTAATCGTTTTTGAAGATGTTAAGTTCTGAAATTGTAATTTCTTTTGGAGTAATTGCTCTTAATTTCTTACTTACACTGGAAAATATCAGCTGTCAGCTATCATAAAATATCATTGCAGGATACAAGGCCTTCTTGTCTTGAGGCGGATGACGTGACTAGCAGTGTATTTTAGTTTATATGCATAGGATTTCAATGCTTTCTTTGGAAGGTAATTGTAATGCTAGAAGATGAAATAGTCTAGAGAGCTTTAAAATTAAAAACAAAGAAAAAAAAACCAAACACCTCCTCCATCTGAAGTTAAAAACTTGAGCTTTCTTATGGCAATATGTTTTATAGTGCTGGCATTAGGTTCTAGTGTTGTGAAGCTTTTATTAAACTTGCACAAGCGTTAAGAGGCATGAAGCTGTATGATTAAGAATAATGCTCCTGCAAGTGGAAATTACTGCATGTTTTCATCTTGATTCAAGAAAGACCTAGTTGGTAGATGCGTTGTATCAAAGAAATCTACATAACTGGCCACTGAATTTCCCTTCATGATATTTGTTTGTGTGAAAAGAATATGTGAAAGTGGGTTGTGTATCTTTTTGCCTTTTTTTTTTTGTTTTTAAGTGGTTGGTGTTATGTGAAATGAGTCTTGCTTTTGCAATTCAATGCTTTGATTGTTTCATCAGCCTAGGAGGAATAAATCTGGTTAGTAAAGCTACTTAGAATTTAAATGGAGTTTAAACATACAGTATAAATCCACCTTTGGCCTCCTTGATTAAGAATATTCGCCGTGTTCATCATTTTCTACAAAGAGAAACAGTTTTACGTGCTTTTTGGAAAGGTCTGAATTTATATTTTGGTCTTGGTTTCTGCTTTTAAGACTGTTCCAGCTACTGGCATAATTGTTTAGTATTTTAATGAATGATGGATGAGTTTGTTACTGTGCTTTGGCAGCTCTGTCGGTTCCCAGGAGCTGATTTAAAATAACTGGCGTGAATGACTGAAAGTTCATTGATATCTGTTGTCATACTAATAATGTCAGGAAAGCCTCATCTATTATTGAGTGGTCTGAGAGTGTTGTAGGTGAAAATGGTGCTGTGAATCGTAAATTGCTGCTTAGTGCACATTAATGTGGATTGATTCTGTTTGTATTGCATTAAATAATTCATGTTTCCCAAATGGTTCTTATTTTTAATAAGAGAAAAAAATCCCCTTGAACATAGCGAACTGTACTTTCCAGTTCTCATTAGGCGTGCATATCACCCGGTAGGAATGGGCTGTTTCTGTAGCAACCTACCTCTTGTTCCTTGTAGTTGTTCCCTAACACATGGGTCAGAGTGTAAAAGTGTTTGCAAGAGAGCTCTGTATTAAAATTAAACTTCTGAAGCCAATCTTGCAGGCACTTCAAGTACCGGAGGCTTAGATTAGCTTCCCTTCAGCTATCTCCTATCTGTTGAGGAAACAGAGCAGCACGTGCCTGTCTCTGAACGTGCTGGGAAACTGTGATTTATTATGGCCTTTCAAATAGGGCACACCTTGACCGACCAGTCATGTGTGTTAAACAGAGATAACGACTGCTGATTTCTAAGACCAAATACTGTCCCATAATTTAACATTTGGGTAGATATTTCCCAAGCCACTTGTGCTGTTTACCTCAGCGTTCTTAAAGCTGTTGTGTACAGTATTTTATTTTTAGTGTTACTGCACTGTTGGCCTGACTTTCAGGAAGTAAAGGGCCGAATGCTTCTGTTTACATTGTGCGGATTACGTGTGTTTTTTGACTTCTGAAGTGCTGCCCTTTCCAAGGAGACAGCAAATAGGCTAGTCATTGAGAGTGAGAACCTGTGTCTAAACCTTTGTCTGCTTAGGTAATTTAGCTATTTTAAAAGTAAGTTTTTCCTTAAAGAAAAGAGGAGGGGGGAAAAAAAAAAGGCAAAACCAAAAAAGCTTGGTTGCAGTGGCTGTTGACCTGCTGTCTGGGCTGCGTGCTCTGCTAGGACATTTGTTCCCTGTATTGACAGCCACATTAATGCTTCCATCAAAGCCACGCCGCCATGTGCTAGCAGGATGAATGAGATCAGTCTTGCCTTGGTGAAATTGTCTTGGGCTCAGCCGTACGGGACGCGTGATGTGCCCTGTTGGTGCGCCCACCACCTGTCTTACAGGCTAAGCATTTGGAACAGCCCTTTGAGCTTAAAATACGTACACGTTAGGAGTGAAATGGTCACCAAACTCAGGTAATGTGTTTGGCTGCGCATCCTGGGGAGGAAACAGTTTGTCTCTTTTATTCCAAAGCTCAGGTAGCAGTATTCTGTTTATTTTTTTCCTGATAATGGTGTGTCCTTTCCTTCCCCACTCCTCCGCTCCATTGCGAAGGGCAGCTTTGTGTTGTGCTAGCGCAAAACCTGTGTGGGGACAAGACTGACAGACAGGCTTTTCGCTGGGTGTGGAGGCAGGTGGGAAGTAAATGTCATTTTTACAGAGCTAACTTCCAGTACCTGTAGTTCTCCTGTGTTTGTCCAGGAAGCACTGCTGCCCATGTGTTACGTTACATGAAACCCAGTGTTGACAAATCATCTTCCTTCATCTTCTTTCATCTGTATCAAGACAAAGAGCCCTGGTCGTGAGATAGCTGGGCTTGGCTGATGCTCAGCTGTAGCATATGTGACTTCACCATAAAACAAAGTCCCTTGTTCTCTGCTCTAACAGGAGTGCCAGTCAGACCAGTTTATCCATTGCAAAGTCTTTGCTGCCTGAAAGCTGTAGCCACGACCCTGCTCTAACTGCTGCCGTTGGAACCAAGCGGCTGGGAGAAGGTCTGCAGTTCTGCGGGTACTGCACGGCTGTCCGGACACTGAGTCTTTAGTCTTCCAGTGCCCCTCAATAACTATCTGGGTCATTAAACTTCATTGCGTCAGGTGTTTCTGTAAAGTTTTTCCCTGGGCGACTATCTTTAATAGCCAAATGTTTAATTACCCACATATCTCTGCAGAGCCACTGAGGCCGAGGATGCAGTGGAATTCAGAAAAGGGCTGTGGGTGCTGGCATGGCTAACACTGCCTTCTGTCTTACAGATGTTTTTGCAGGTGAGCTCATGCACTTCATGGTGTGTGAGCCTTTAACATGGACTAGAACCAAGCTTTCCTTTGAGTAAGTCTGTGATTTTCTTCATCATGAGGAAACAACAGTTCCTGGTGTCTTTCTCTGGTGCAGCTGTACCACTGGATGTGGTTGGAAATCAGTTCCTCTAGCTCGTGTTGTTTCTGCTGAAGTATAATCAGTGGCCAGGAGTGACTGGTCTAGGCAAAGAGCAAAAATGTGAGTAAGGAAGAATTTTGGGGTTTCAGGGTAGGGGAATAAGCAGTAGGCTTTCAAGGTATCTGGTGGTTGAGCATCGCACTTGTAGTTAATGAGGCACAGGGAGAGAAGGAAGAATTACAGTGGGGCAAAAAGGGAATTACCAAGCACGTAGTGCCATTTCTTTTCTGTCTGGAAAAGTGAGCAGTGTGACAAAAGCACTGGTTCTTTTGGTCTTTTGTGCTAACAAAGTAACACATTTATTACCTCTTCAAAACAAATAAGTAAATACCTATGTTCCTTTTTTTAAACTGAATGGAAGGAGATGCTAAGTTCATAAGCGTCGCAAAAGCTGTTGGCGATCAAATAGTATGTGGCTTATAGACTTGTTACCCTTTTGTAAGGCGTTATAGCTCATTCTCATTAGGCGTGTAGTTTCTTGCGAGGTTAGTTAAAAAAGAAAAATAATTAATCTGGGGAAATATGTAATTTCTTATTCCTTCTTTGCTGCTACCAAGGAAATAATGGGGGGATCAAGTGAAACTCCAACTACAAACCTCTTAAAAGCTTTGCTTTAGTGCAAAAGGGACATAAGTTCAAACATATGATAAAGATCGCAGGTAACGTAAAATTCAGCGATAGTTGTCATTCTGTGGTGGTGTGA
Organism: Chauna torquata; assembly: GCA_013399475.1. NCBI lineage: Eukaryota > Metazoa > Chordata > Aves > Anseriformes > Anhimidae > Chauna > Chauna torquata. Next base: position 307,357 of record VXAL01008553.1, on the reverse strand, counting down.
ATCGTTTGTCTTTGCAGGACTTTCAGGAATCATTAGTGTGCATGTGCTTATTTGTAACAGACACGGTTCCCACTGCCGCGGGAAAACTGCTGATAGCAACAAGTGGAACAGGGTTTCTGACAACCTTCCTGAACAGAATTAAAGAAGAAATTGAAATCTGGCCTGCATCCATGGTTGACTTTACGTGGTCCAACCGGAGCAGGTTCCTCATTCATAAATTCTGTGCGTTCAGATAAATGTGTGTGTGTGGCTTTTAGTTTGCCGTGCTTTGGCAAGTGGCTCAGATCCTGAGGCTCTTAAGCATCATATCGCAGGAAGATAATTTTTAGAACCACAGACTGACTTTTGCTGGAAGAGACCTGTGGGTGTCAACTGCTCCAGCCTCCTGCTCAGAGCAGGGCCAGCTTGTGCCACTGTGTCAGAGCATTGTCCTGGTGGCTTTAAGGTCTGTGAGAATGAAGTCTCCACATCCTCTCTGAGCAAATTGTTGCAGAGTTCGGTTGCTCTCACTGGAAATTTTTTACTTCTGTCGTGTTGGAATTTCCCTGGCTGCAGCTGGTGGCTGTTTCCTCGCGTCTGTGTCCTCCTGCACCTGCAGTAAGGGTCTGATTCTGTCTTTGCTGTAGCTGCCCACGCATATTAGCAGATTTGCATGTGTGATGTGTAAATGTGATCTTATCCTCGCTAGCTTTCCCCCTTTCAGTTTTCTTCAGTTTGGCTGGCTCAGCTGTCACGTTGCTGAGGTCTGGTGACGGAAGTGTGGAGGAGGTTTACGAAACGAAACGTTTTGTCACATGCTCTGGCTTTGACCTTGTCTTGAAGAAGTTTGGAGAAGCACTGGAATACAGGTGGAATTCCCAGTTCTGTCGTGGGAAGAGCAGTGTTATTGTAGTGCAGCTGCAGAGAATGTCGAACATGTTGAATATTCTTTAGCTTGCTTTCATTCATTTGAATTTCAAATTGGTAAGCTACAGAAATCTTAGATCTCTATTTGGATCAGAAAGTCTTATTGTGAGCTGCCTGACTGCATGTCTGAGAAATTCAATAGAAATACAGCATGTAGACCCATACTGAATGCTTGAGTTGGGCCAGTTTCAGTGCTGATATGGGAAAAATCATCCAAAAACCTGGAGTTCTTAACTCCGTAGTGATGTTGAATCACATCAGCAAAATCTTTCCTGTGGGATTTTCTTTCTTGAGGTGAACAAGGGAGAGAAGAGGAGGCTGAATTCCGAGGGCAGGTTCAAGTGCTGCTTTCCGTATCAACAGTATGGAGAGGACTTACCTCTTATCTGTGTTCTTATGTATGGCCTTTATTCTTCCCTGTGCATTTCCAGTTTTCTGGAATACTAATTGTAAAACTCATATGTTGAAGTAACAGTCAGAACTCTTCCATTATTCCTAGACACTTCATGAAACATGAAGACAGTTCAGTGAACTTGAATTTTGCATTACTGGTGCTCTGCCTTATATGCCTCTCTTGTCTGGTATCTGGCTGGCTGCCCACGTGCTTGTTGGCAGAAGTGCTTTTATTTCCTTTTCTGAAAAAATCTGGCACTGAATGTATAAACTAGCACTGCTTCTTTCTTCATTTATAATTCCGCATGAAATTCTGAACATTATTAGTTAATTAATATTAAATACAGTGAATTCTCGGTAGCACGAGTCTAACGCTCCGAACTGAAGCCCGTGTCCGGTGCCACCTCCTCGCGCTGAGAAGCTGGCAGATTGAGCCCAGCTGCCGCGAACCCGTGCGCGTCTCCGAGCTCGCGGCGAGGCACCGCAGCCTGCCGAGGGAAGCTGCTCGTGGGGCTGAGCGCACCTACACAACCACGTGTTTTGGGGCAGGGCAAGAATTGCTTTCCCCAGCTCCCCACAGAAAACGTGCCGTGCTCCCTCGCTGGGGGAGGAGGCACGTTGCTCTCACCTGAACCTTGAGCCGCTCCGGTGCGACTGCGCGCTGCTGGGTGGGCAGCGTAACCCCAGTCCTGCATCATGGCCAGGTGCGAAAACACCTGCCAACATCTGCCGATGTCCGAAATACCTGATGTTCGCAGGCGTGGAGCTGCAAGAAACTAGCCTGAGAAAGCAACCTGTTTCGTGTGGATCGGCTTCCAAACGTACGTGTTCATCAGGTAGCAGCTTGTAAAGCATTTAAACACATTGTCTCATTTAAGTTTTGTAATGGAGTGGGGCTAGAAGTTTGTGGTGTTATCAGCCGTATAATGAATCCCTGAAAGATATCTGGAGAGCCTTTCAAAGTTAGCTCTCCAGTTTCATGTTAGTTCAAATGAAACATTATGTTTTCAGAATTGGATGGAGAAATCTAGATGTTCCAAAGTCATTTCAGATTCTGTTGGTATTGAGAAAAAGGAATTGGTTTTGAGTAACCTCTTCTTTGAATACTATATCTAAAGAAATGAACTCACAAGCTTGTACAACTTCTTCATAGTGCTAACAGACAAAAACCTGAACTTGGAGTTTTTCCCCCCAAAGTATGTAAATCTTACCAGTTTAGTTTCTGTTTTGTCTGCAGACAAGCATCATGCACAAAATCTGCAGTAAATTGAAACTTCTATTTTTTCCATTTATTTTGTGTTGCTTTGTGGCTTCTTGTTACCTTGCAGGAATGACACTAATTAAAATAGTCCGTGATGGGACCGGGGAGGACTCATCGTAAACAGTAAAGTGGTGAACTCAGTGAGCATTGCTCATTTTTTAGCAGAAGTTTTATATTTATGGCATGCTGTTCACAGAGAAAGCTGCTGGCGAATGTTGCTCTTACAACTTTATCTTTGGTGCAAATGTGCGCTCCTTTCCTCTTGTCACTTTTTAATTTCTAATGGCCATATCGTGTGGGGTGAAACACGATTTATCTCTGCTGGCAGAAGCAGTAACAGCGCAGAAACTAAAAGATATACGGCATCCCATTTGAAACCTAAATGCATCTCTAACACCTAGAGAAACAGGTTAAAAACCTGTTGATATTTTGCCTGACCTACCTGCTGTGCTTTGTGCCTTTAAGGCAGAATCTCTGCAAGTTGAAAGGGAGGAGGGGAGTCAAGGCTTAAAACTTCTTTTTAGGAGACAGCTTCTGAAATAATAACGTAAAAAGCTATTGTTCAAGGTTGATGTTAAAGGTACCGATAGGTGACGTTGAGCTTCTGGTGGTATGGAAAGATTCTGTACTTTGGGCAGTAGAAGGAAGTAAAACCCATCCTTTGTGGAAAGGTTTTCCATTACCCTGTTGTCTTTGTCTGTCGTTGCGTCTATATAATGAATTAGTAGTTTGCGGCTGTAGAAAACCAATCTGTATTACGGAATTAGGCTGGACCGGACGGAGGCCAGGCTGCGGCAGCTCCCTGCCCCGGCTGCCACCTGTGGCAGGGCTGAGCATGTCTTCCCAATGGGGAAGAAGAGGTTTTCTTGCCCAGAAAGGGAGTTAGAAGTGGAAATTAGTAAGAAGATGGGACAAGCTGTGCAGATGAGGTGGTACGAGGCTATGGACCCGCCACTGTTTATCTATGACCGGTTGTTTTTATGCCTTATCCCTTTGTTTTCCCACACTTGTTCCTCTACAAATCACCTTGATCCCTCCCTTTCCCCACCTTTGGTTCCTCCCCTAAACATCCCATAATAAGTCTTGCAGAATCCCAAAATGCTCTTCCCGTGCATCCCATAACGTGTCCCATGATGCGACGATGCCCACCATCCCAGCGCCGCCTCCTGGGGACAGATGTCACCCCTGGTCCCTCCTGGGTTCCGCCACCAGCCCAGCTGGGCTTTTGCTCCTCCGGGTCCTTGGGGATGGAGCTGGAAGGGCGGACGGCCCCCGGCACGCACCTGGGAGGAGTGGGCACGCTGCCTCGGTGCTCCTTTTGGGGGGTGCAGAGAGCTTTTTAGCACGTAACCCCACAGTCTGTATTGTCAGCCGCATCAGGATGGAAATAGTCAAATTCATCCGTTCTTGGTTTTTGTTTTTTTTTTTCCTTCCCCTCTGTGTAGTTGGCATCCACTTTTAATATTGGTTTTTCCTTGACTGTGGGGTTTTTTTGTTGTTTTGTTTTTTGTAGGCTAACAAGTATCAGCCTTCTTGTGAAGGGAGTATCTGGTTTAAAAAATCTGTCCAATTTCCCTTTTGGAATTCACTTTGCACCCACAAGTCTGATTTGTCATCCATAAAATAAATATACTTTGATGGAGAATATGTTTGTCCTTATGCTTTGATGGAGAATATGTTTGTCAAATTCTTTCGATTTATTTCTGATATTACAGATTGCCCCTACATTGCAAGCAATATTTTCCTATTTGACTTTTGGTCTCCAGTGAGTGAAGGAAACAGCTTTTTCTAATAATATCCTGAACCTGCTTTACTATCGGAAATTAAATTTTCTGGTTGGGTGGTCATAAAAGCTAAGGCCGTTGAAATGGTGGTCAGGTAATAGATTATTTTTTCATGTGAGGTAGCTATATTGGCAGCCAGACGGTGGATTTGTAGGTGATAGAAGGAAGCCAGTTTCTTTTAAAATCTATCTTTAGAGATTGATAAAGTGAAATGCAGTTGTGTAAGACCTAATTTATTGTAGAGGATAATGCTTCTGCAAGATGACTTGCTTTTACTTCTCTGTATTTCTGTTGGGTCAGGAGTTGCTGATCATCTCCAACTGTTTTTTTCTTTTGTAGTAAAACGCTTCAGAGAACCAAAGCATGAAAGACGACCTTGGAGGATATGGTATGTTTCTGCATGGTTCATTTCTTGATTTTGGTTTCTTGCATGTTTTAGAAACTGAGAGAATGATTGTCTGCATATGGTAATAATTTAAAAAAAAAAAAAAAAGTGATGACAAGAAAGTGATGAACAAACAGTGAACAAAACAGTTTCCGAAATATGAGTCAACAAAATGTTGTGTCCTTACGAGTATTTCCCTGCTGGTTCTTTCTTACTAAACACTTCCAGGAGTCTCTGTGAAGTTGTGCATTTAGACATAAAGCTTAAAGTTGCACTTCCTCCTGAGGATGTAAACTAAAACTACCCTAAGATGCATCTGAACATCTACAAACTTGAACAAACTTAGAAGAAGCTCTTAGCTAAGCTTAAACAAAACTTCCTGTTCTGTAGCTATCCTGTTTTGTGTAAGACAGAAAACAGTATGGTAAAAGACATAATTTTGTAAGCCATAAAATAATATATGGTATAAAAAGTGTATTTGTTTTCGTTACTTTTTAAAAGATATTGTATTGTAGTGATGCCAGCGTAACCTGTACTATTTTTAAGTTGAGGCTGGTGTAAATGTTATGCTGTTGTTCCAGCTGTTGAAGACTACAGTGGGTTTGTTTGTGTGTTTGTTTGTTTCAGTGGCTTGAATTCATCTCATACAATGCTGCTTTTCATAATTAATCCTGACCTTTGTTTTATGGAAAAAATAAATACATAATCTCTGTGTACTACAGTCTACCTCAGGCTGAAATTCTGGCTAGTGCTGTCGTAGCTTTTAATTTTTAGGCCAAGAATCTGATTCTGAGACTTGAGCATTGTTATTTATGGTATGTTGTAGTGATTAGATAAGTAATGTGCTGGCCTCCTACCTCATCTCCAACATTGTGCTCTCGGTGTTGTGCAATGAATGCGAGAGAATAAAGTTTAATACCGAATTGTCAGGGAGGGCGGATGAATTCAGGCATAAAATGTTGTTTGGATCTATTCGGGGCTTTTTTTAGGCATGGAAACAACAGGCAAAACGAGTGTTGGTCTGTATAAAGAACACACTCTTGCCTACATAATACTTTTGACATGATTCCTATATTTAACACAATAAAACATCATGGGAAGTTAATAATAAGTATATAGTAATAAAAGAATCATAAGGGGCTGGAATCAATATTGAGTCTGTACCTAAGGGTTTTGTTTTGTTTTGTTTTAATATTTTCCCAGTAAGCAGTAAACTGTTTTCTTCTCATCTCTATCTTCTGCTTTGGAGATGGTGGTTTCAAGGTTTTAACTCCTTTGCAGTGAGGTCTGAAGCTGTTGTGCTTTAGCTAAAATTCAGTGAGGCAACTTCATGCTTTCAGGTGAAAAATTCCTATGATGGCGTTTTAGCAAAATGCTATAGATAAAGGAATCGTTAGCCAGCTATTAAATTGTTCACCAGCAAGCATGTGATGACAGTTTTACCTCTGTCCCTGCCATAAACTTGCTAAAAATACATAAACATAAATGGACTGAAATATCTTGTGAGCCTGGGATACTCGTTTTTTACAGAAGGTTATTAAAGACTGAGTGAGGTTTAGTGAAGATTAGCTCATGGATAATGCATATGATGCCAGGAGGATCTCCCTTGTCTTTAAATTTACAGTGTCAAGGCCTCAAGTTGGTACAATTCGATTTATTGTTAGCAAGATTCAAGAAAAAGAAATATCAAAGAGTTGAATTTAAGGTGGAACATTGTTAAGTAAGCTAAATACCATGGTATATTATCCTTCTGGTGTTCTCATTCGAAGAAAAATGAATCATTGGGATGGAATTTTAATATATATTTGCAGTGTCTTATGTGTTGTAAAGTTTTGTGTGTCTTAAAAGCTGTTTTTTACTCTATACAGGTTTTTAGATACTTCCAAGCAAGCCATAGGGATGTTGTTCATCCACTTCGCAAATGTCTATTTATCAGACCTTACAGAAGAAGACCCTTGTTCACTGTGAGTGTTTGATTTTTGAATAGTTGGTCTTTATGGAGGTTCTACTGCTGTACTAATGCAAGATATATCTGAGAAACCAATTTGCTTGCAAAAACTCAGTCACTTCCAAAAACCTGTGTTTTAAACTTAGTTAATCAGGGGTCAGAAATCTACTCTTTTAGTTCATGGCTGGCCGGACCTAGGAAAGTTTTTTCTGGTCTGTGTATGGATGTTTTAGAACTGTTACTTCTCCCCCTCCGATGACTGAATGAGGACTTAGGATGCACTTTGTAATATGAGGCTGTTTACTGAAGGAGGTAAGAGATACTAGGGACCAGAGGAAATGAATATAAAGTTGTGTACGCTGACCTCCAACTTCACCATTCGCTGCAGCAAGGCTTTAATATAAAGTCAGGTTGCTTTCAGGGATATTAAGCAAAAATCCTACATGCTTGGCTTGTATTTTCTTCAAAAACCTACATCAGCTACTACAGCATCATTTTCACTCTGTTAAAAGCAGGAAATCTTGCTTGGTACCCAGGCAGTTAGTACAAAAATTAATTTTGCAATCTCACGCTTGGAGCAGTGTGACTAAGTAGATAAGCATTTCACTGTAGTGTATTAAACCTGAAGGTTCTATGACTAACACCCTGTCGGGCTCTTTACGGGAGCTGCTGAAGCAAATGGTAATTGTTTGGGTTTGTTCTTGATGGGGCTCATGCTCAAAGAAGCCTACGCGTTTCTGGTAATAGAAGCTGTGAAATTACTTTTAAAAGTCTAGTAATTTGCCCCTTAAAACCAAATGCAGTTCCTTCGATGACAGCTGCTCGCCGTTGTCCTTTGGTAAACAAAGGAGTTGCATAGCTCAAAGAATGTGTTTGCGTTGCTTCGTAAGACTAACTGCTTTATTTACCTGATTGTTCCTTAGTTTCCTCTGTGTTCCTACATGCTATAAATCTGCCAGTAAAACATTGCTTTTCTCCTCCCACCACAAAGCATTTTGGTAGGGAAAATGCATTTATTGTAAGGTGCTAACTTTAGAGGTTAAGTTATAATTATGAGAGTTTCAGTAATACCAGGCATCATTGTAAGGTTTTTTTGTTTACTGGTTTAAGAACTTTCCAATAGTTTATAAAACTGACAGGTACAAATTAATTTTATTCAATTTTCATATATGTATATTTAAGTAAGCTATCCAAATCATGTCTAGAATTGTTACTGTTCAAAGCTGAAGCTTAATACTTCATTAAAATATTTTAAAATTAAAAATAACTTTTTGTGTTGTCTACTGAATTTTTAAAATAGAAGGTTTGCTAATATGTGCATTCTCTTCTCCATGTTTCAATATAGTCTACATAACCTTATTTTCAAATAACACTTCACATAAATGTAACGTGCCACATAACAAGTAAGAGGGTGGGAGGCAGAACTGTCATTCACTGTTCTCAGCATAACTGTGTGGAGCTGTATAATTTCTCAAATAAGGGTGCAGGTCCTCCTTGTTGGCAGAAAAAATAGCATACTGTATCAACCAAAGCCACTTGTCCTTCCTTAGGAAAAAAATATATCTTAAGGGTACAAGTGGGTCAAAATTACTGAGTGAAAGCAATGTTTCTGTCTATGACTTTAAATAATAGTAATTTAACTCAGCGAACTCAAACATGGGCAGTTTTCTGTTCTTTCCTGTTTTGTAGTGTGTGAGTTATTTTCAGGACAAAACCAGAAAATGTAGTTTTAGAGAACACTGATTCAAAGCTCGGAAAGAACCGCAATCAAAAGTTACTTCGGAAATGTATTGCTATAATTCAGGCAGGTATGAGGTAAGATGAAAGCTGATAAAGCATCTGTTAAAACACCTCAAGACAGATGGGTTATTTTCTGAAGACTTTTAAATAGACAACGCAAACAGCAGTGCTCTGTAGCACAGGGTACCAACTGGCTGCGTGCCGTACGCCGGGAAGTTTTGGCAAACCCCAGCCTTTCTCGCTGGGCTCTCAGCCAAACGCTGAGAGGTATAAAATGCCTGGCAGTGGCAGCAACCTGTGGCGGTGGTTGTGCCGGCACAGCGGTTACGTGCGAGCAGGGTTAATGCAGGGCCCTGCAGGGCGATAAGGCTGCCCATGTGGAGTCAGCCAGGTGCCCTGGGGACACCAGGCGTGCTGGGCCTGTCCTGCTCTGCCAGCCCAGCCGCACATCGCAGCTGGATGTGCGTAGGTGTTGGCACACTCTTCTGCCTGCTGCTGATGGTAGCCTTCCTGCTGCAGGCTTAGAGCAGCCCCTTGTGGCCTTAAACGGCTCGTGTGGGCTTGTCATTGCTGGGCTTCCTCTGCCAAACACGAAACCTTGATTTTAACGTTTGTCTAATAGACAGTTCATTAAATCTATGATTTGACACACAGCTGTTAGAAAATAACTATTTTTAGAAAGTTTATGGACATGTTGTGGCTGAATCAAGGCATGTCCAATTCATTTTTATTCTTGAGCTGCTGCTCAAATGGGATTTTGAGTGTCAAAACAGCTGCTGCTTTACTGCATTGAATGCACATATTCTGTATTTGCTTTCTGCTTTCTGAAGTTATTTTGTCCACATGGACTTGACTCTGAAGCCAGCAGAAGCCCACAGCTCTCTGATTTGTTATTTTAACAAATTCTAAAAATAGGATTCTAGATCCTATGGACTCCGGAGTTTACCTTAAGTATTTGGAATTGCCAAATAAGGATCTCAGTTACAGGGATTTACTGTGCGGCTTACAGCTGGGATAACCTTTGCTGGCTCTTTCTCAGCTGCTGTTTTGTTCAGCCAGAATGGACTAGTAGTAAACAAACCAGCCTGGCTCACAAGATGCTCTGAAGTTCAGCTTCACCATTTAATGGACCCAAGAATTAATTTGAAACCCACAGTAATCTCTCTAGTTTCTTGAAGCATAGGTAAGATCCCAGAAGTTCCTCCTGAAACAATTAATAGTGCAGCAGTTGTGTGTCCCTTACACTTTATTTTTTCCTGAGAAGGCTTGATCTAGATGCAATTTCAAGTGTTTGTTAGACAAGATCTGAAGTGCTTAAAGGAAATCATTTTCTGCTAAACTAAATTTGAAATGTGGCTTTGATAGTGACTGTGGGTACTTGCAGTACACTTCTCGTTGTTCCTTGTTGGGGCTAGGAGAGTGCTCCTTCAAGCAAGAAAAAAGATGTTTAGTTCTGGTGTCTTTCCCCATTGGAAAGAAAGTGTTTTGAGTTGTTAGGTTTTTTTGTTTTGTTTTGTTTTCCTTCAGATTCTCTGAGGTGTTAAGATAACTTCTCATTTTATTCCTTTTCCTTTTACTCCTTTTATTCTTCTGTTTTTATTCAAATAGAGATTTTCTATGCAGAATGAATTGAATGAGGGGAAAAAGGAAATCTGGTTTTAACTTAAAGGCATAAACAAATATTGGAGTTTATATAGAGGATGCGCACGCGCACACACACACGCACCAGAGTTCATGGAAATACAAGTTGAAGCTTAAGTTTAAGGTCAGAAACAGAATATTGAGGCTCTTATAAAACTATTTAAATTTTGTGGTATGTGAGTACAGAATAAATGATTAGTCAGAATACTCTGGCTTCTCAACATATATGCAGATATATCAATTGTGTTAAAATACAGTGAACTTCTGTCAAATGGACCCTTGCTCCTTGTTTTCTTTACATTTTTCCTTTCAGGTACCTTATCAACTTCTTGTTAGATGCCACATTAGGAATGCTGTTAATCTATATTGGTATACGTGCAGTCAGCAGCATTGTGGAATGGCAACAGTGGGAGTCCCTTCGCTTTGGTGAATACGGTAAATGTTTCTATTCTTGCACTGAAATGCTTTCCAAGACAGAATTTCAGAATATGTCAGCTAATAGTTAACTGATCTTTAAGTCATTACACAGTTGTTATAATGGCTATTGTAATGTTTCACTTGTCACTAGGGTTCTGTATCTTGGCATGCACATTCTGTGTTATGAAGTTTAACAAGTCTTAAAGCATTCATTGAGTTCAGAACAACTGCTTGAAATTTTTATTTTTTTTTTGGTTAGGAGTGATTGAAAAATTACAATAATTGGCTAGTCTCATGGGGGGGAAAAAAACCAGCAGGATAACTGTACTCTGAAACACTTTAAATAAATGGTAGCTGGAACATCATTTCCTATTAAAGCTTTCACTGCAGCACATGCCATTGTCTGAAGATACGGGTTGAGCATTCTGCCAGCCCTCTTTAAAGTAAGCAAGCACATATCTTTGTGAAGAGAATGTGCTTGTCCTCAAGTAAGGATCACTTGAACTCCTGCACATAGGGCTTGTATCTGATGGAAAATACACAAGTCTTTCTTACATGCTAAGGAAAAGAGTAGTGAAATTACTTTCACATGAAGTTGTGAGTTTTGTCTTCCATTGGCCACAGCAGTCCGCTTACCTGCAGAAATTGTGGATTCACAGATGCAGAAAAACTCATGCATTATGTTCTTGATTTCAACATTCAATTCTGTCCAACCTGACCTTTTCAGATCATTTAGTCTGGCTGGCTGGGAATGGAAGTTCTGTGTAGATACTAAAAATTGCACTTGAAGCTCCTCAAAATAAGAATGTGGGGAGAGATGGTCTTACAAGAGAGCTGTGGCTCTTTACCAGGGAAGGAAAAAAAAAAGCTATAGTTTAAAAAAAAAAAAGAAATTGCTAACAAAGTAAAAGCTTTTGTAACAGTTTCATAAGTACCATCATTTGGTTTTGTATAATAAAGAACAAAAACCTAAGTGGCTAACAGAAATAAAAATAAATAAAGGCCTTGTTAAGTTCAAGTACTTAAAAAAAGGTTGGGAGTTTTGCAACTAAATAGCATTAATTGCAGTTTTCTTATAATGTCAGAGGTTTAAAATAGATATATGTCTTGCATGTATCTTGGGAGAAATAGCTGCCCATATATACCATTAGTGCTTTTTTAATGTTAAATTTATGTAGAATGAGTGTGTGTCTCCTAGGCTACAGTTTATGACCATTTAAGCTGTTTAAATCAGTGCTGCCACAACACTGTTTATCTTCTTTTTTCCCCATGTACCACTCTCCAGTTGTTTCCGCTCTTTTCCTTGAACTGGTGCTCATCTGACTCTTCAGGGAACTGATGCAGAGAGCTAAACAATCAGAAAATTCACCATATGTAGAAAAGTAAATAGTTTCTCCTGATCAGTCCCCAGACTTGGGTTTCTAAGGGATTAGGTAAGCACCAATGCCCAGGGAAGGGAAAACGGCAAGGAAAGGACCAAGACATTGCTGAACTTAACCTGAGCTTTGGACTTAGCTTTGAGACTTACTGCCCCAAATCCATTTTTATGATTGTTGTTGTTATGATTTGGCTTGAAACCATTTAAAATGTGCGAATAGCTTTTAGCCCGTGTAAAATTGGCTTTCTACTTGGAGCAAAATTTTTTGTGTATCTATTACCATTATAGATAGATAGTCATAATCATGTTAAATATTAGAATTTTTTTTTCCTCTAGTAGCAGTTTTTTCTCGTGAAGTCTGTTGTCCCCTCTTATTTTAATTTCCTTTTACAAATAGGAAGTCTAGGTGGATGGGAGGATGCAGGGAGTACATTCACTTTCCTGAAATTGTTTCCATCTCTTGCTGACTTCTAAAATGAACCCGTTTTTATTTTACTTAGGCGTCTGTTACTGCATTAGCTAAGCTCTTAAGATCCACAGCTGAATTTGTTACTTATATCAGGGTGGGTTGGGACTGATCCTTCGTTGTCATTTTGAGTTAGGAGATCCAAAATGTGTAAAAGTGGTGTGTGAGATCCTATAATTCCTCTTTAATTAGTTGTTCCTTCCAATGTCAGATCATTTTCTGGGTGATTTTCTTCTTTGTATCTTCATTAATGTGCTGTCTCTGACCTTAGTGTGTGTTATTTTCTTTACGCAAGCTATCAAATGGACTAATAAAAAGTGTATTGTAAATCTGTTTTCATTAGTTACGTGGGAAAGGCTTCTAATATGAAGAGAACTAGGTAACATGTCAAGTTATTACTGATGCCTGTGCAGTAAGGTTAGACCCTATGCAAGAAATCAGGAACTGTCTAAAAAGGGCAAGTTGCACTGAGTTGTTTGCGGCCCTCTTCTGTTAAGCACTGCTGTTGTTTCTGAAACAACCCACATATTACCATTTTATTT
>VXAL01008553.1:214108-294480 GCA_013399475.1 Chauna torquata | reverse complement strand
ACTTAAAAGTTTGTTGTGTATCCCTCTTCTGTTAAGCACTGCTGTTGTTTCTGAAACAACCCACATATTACCATTTTATTTAAAACTTCTCATTTTGGCTCCAAGAAAACTCGTCTTATTTTTCGGAAGATTCTTAAAAATAAGTAAGTGAAATGGGGTAAAAGGAGGGGACTAAGCTGCAGTCCTATGGGGTCTCAAGGGTGTTTACATTCATATTTGGAGGTAATTATGCATGTCTAGCATACATGAGTGGTGAGGTGTCTGCTCATCAAAATGTGTTAGAGACTTGTGACATTTTATCTGAAGTACTAAAGGAAGTCTTTTGCTTGAAGATCAGTTTGTTTGTTCAGTTTGTTTGCAAGCATGGAGAAACAAAGCCCACGAAACAGCACATCTCTTCTTTTGATAGAGTGATGTTTTTGTGTTTCTAGAGCCTAAATAATCATTTGTCTCAAGTTAATTCTCACTGTGAGCTCATTTCCCATCTTAGCTCTATTACTTGATCCCTGGTGATTCATTACTTGAGAAGCTGTCATAAAAATAGCAGTTGTCCTGCTGGTTTTAAAAGCCTCTCTTTATATGGAGGATAGTTTTTAAGTGTAAATGCCTCAAGGAAAGAATGGATACCAAAATACCAACATAGTTGCTGTTAGTACAGCAAAACAACACTGCATGCGGATTTACAAACCAACTAGCACGATGCTCCCTCCAGGATTTTTTTGTCAGAATTTTTAAATTTATTAGATTTGTCTTCATATTTCCAGTTCTGTGTTTTCAGATTCCTTATGTCAGCAGCTGGATTTTAATAGAAGTGCAGAATCAGTTAATATATTTGAGTGTGTAAAGAGGAGAAAAGCAGTTGTGATCTGTACCGATAAAAATGTTCCCTGCATTCCTCTTGCCTTCTTGTATTAAGCTACTTTAGCTGCTGCGAGTATAAAACAGGTGACTAAATCCCTCTGGGCGACAATGAACTCTGTTGGCAAATAAATTGGGCTGTGATCACTTTGCTTCTCAGATGGCAAAGCTTAGAAGTTGTATTTGATGCATCTTTTCCCTCTAGCTCTTTGCTTGTGACTTGCAGAGCAACTTATTTGCCTATAGGCTACCTATAGGGTAGATAGGCACTTACTATAATGCTTTTAAAATTTGTTTTGGAGAAGTTGTGTGAGTTGACATTTTCCTAAGTTCCTCAGGATTTGAACAGAAACAAGTTACTGGATAGAGGAATCACAGGTATTTTGTTTAAGAGCTATCTATAAACACGCTTCTATGAAGTGGCTGATGGAACTAGTAAGCACTCATATGGACTAGTTTCCATTGCCCCACATTTTCAAAAAATCTTTGCTTCAGTTGTCACTGCTGAGGCTTCAAAATTTTTGTTTCAATCTTTTTTTTTTCCAGGTTTTTTTTTTGGGGGGTGTTTTTTTTAGTAACATGATTTCTGCTGATTTGCAAGTACGTTCTAAGTGTGCAAATTATACATGGCGGGTATAAAATCAGAATTTGAGGGACTGTCAGAGACTTTGGAAATTAAATTAGGGTTTTATGGCTTCAGTGTTAGCTTTAAAGTTCTAATTTGAGTTTACATTTGAATCTCTGAATGTACAAATGTCCCACATATTCTTGGGAACACCTCCTAGATGTGACAGTGCTATTAACTTCTTTTTCACTCGAATTGCATAATTTATAAAATTTGGTTTGAAAGGATCTCCAGAGATCTCATTTTTTCATATTTGCTACTTAATAAAGGAAACAAGAGAATGCAAAAAAAAAAAAAAGTGGAGTATACAATTTCATTATCATCTTATTTAACTCAGGCCTTGCATCCCCAGAAGAATCACAGTTGCTTACTGATGTTTCTGCCTTCAAATTTTAAAACTGTTTTTTTCCCACATAAGAAGCCTTAAACTGCGGTACATAATTATAAAACTTGAGCATTTAACTGTTTTTCTCTTGGACTACTAAGTATTGATCCATTTCCTCTTACAGTAAAACTTATTTAGAAAATGTCCTTTGTTTTGGACTCCAGTCTGATTCATCAGTTTTTCTTTGTAGCATTTAAGCAGCAAGCAGTAAGTCTCAAGACTATTACTGAGTATTAATACTGAAAGCCTTTCAGAAATGTTCCAGAAAAGGAGGTAGCAACTATCCATTATGCATTACGAATACATGAAGGCATCTGAATTTCCATTGCACATTATTCATCCCCAGGCTGAAGATTTCTAAGCTGCATGTGAAGATGGTGCAGAAGGCTATTGGGAAGTCTAAAGAGCTAACAGCCCCCCGCCAAAGCTTCCTTTTGGTTTCCTGTGAAGTGCTGCTTTAAGCTCCCCTGCAAAGCTGCTAGGCATACCATTCCTCCCTTTTCTTTTTTTTAATCTCTCCTTGCTTTCATGGAATCTAATAGTTTACATAGTTTTCCTGTTCAAATATTTGTGTAAGATGATCTTCATTCTGTCCTGGCAGATAACAACGCACTCAGGTTTAATGGAGTGCAGCAGAATTTCAAACCCTTTCAGACTGAAACGAAAATGTGATCTTAATTAACTTTTTGTTCAATTAAATTTTTCATATTGGTGCTTGCACCTGTTGCTGCAATTACGGTTAGTTCGTTACAGTAGCCAACTTTGCAGAGGGGAAAGATATGTTTAAGGTAGCCTAGGGAGAATGGCGAAAATCTATTTAAGTGGGAGTTTCTATTTAAAGTTAGAGTGAAGGGAAAGATGTTTCTCCTTAGCCGTGCTTGCTTTAAATTTTCACTTCTAGGAAACATCTAGGAATGCTTCATGATAGAGGAGAAAAAAAAAAAAACAGTTTTGTGAGAAATAAATGTAGTGCAACTATGTCTATCTCGTTTTCGTCAGATTTGGTAAACCAGCATATAACCAGACACCACTGAACGAGATAGTGCTGTTATTTTCAGTTTCTAACTGATGCTTTTTGGAAGCTGGGGTGAGGCTGAGGGAGGGGAAGGAACAGCACTAGGAAATAGGAGAAGACACTTAAAGAGGATATAGTAGAGGATATAGTTGCCCTTCTTCTAATACTGCTTTTCTAAAATGTTTACTGTGAAGTAAAATCAACCATATGCATATAATTGAACCTTTCTTCTTTCTTGCAGGTGACCCGTGGCAGTGCAGTGCTTGGGTGGGGCAGTGTGCTCTGTACATAATGATTATGACGTTTGAGAAAACCATCATCATTATAGTGCTTCTGATACCTCAGTGGAAGGAGGTTTGTATTTTTACAGCATCTTACACACAAATGAATTTCAGGTGGAAGCCATAAAGCAGTAGATTTCTAATGTTCCAGTGTTTATTGGTTTGACTTGTCCTCGAGCATCATAACAGACTACAGTCAATGCCATTTAATTCTCTGGGAGTGGTGTGTTCTTGTACCTTGATTAGGATACTGTTAATTAGCCTTTCTGGCATTCGTTGCCAGGAATATCCTATCTTTTTTTTTTTTTTTTCCCCCCATATACTGCAATGTATAAAATTGTATTCTATCTACTTGTCTGAGCACTTTAGAAGATAGGGTTTTTTCCTGTTCTTATTTCTTTAACCCTTATTTAAAGCTGTTTTGTTTTGCTTTCTGTAGTATTTTAAATTTCCTTTGCATGACCTTTTTGATAAACCTAAACTGTAGGCTTTTAGTAATTTGCAATGGATTAGTGGAGCCAATTGCTGATGACTGAATAAATATTTGTTTTAGCATCTGTGTAACTTAATATTCAAGAGTGATGATGTGTGGTGCTATAGCACATTAAAACCAGTTAGTCCCTATTGTATGATCTGGACTAATTTGGGAACTCTGAGTCTTCTCCTTACTGTGTATTTTGTAAAGCTCTGGTCTGTTTAAATTTCCTTAAGATAAAACTTAAAAACATGTTCCTTGGGAGCATGCAGCTCTGAAATGGTCAAGATGATTTGAATGCATCTCTTCAGACTTCTGTAAACAAAAAAAATGACAGAATTAAGTGTCTTGCCAGCCCCACTTACTTATCTGTGGTGATTTATAAGCTGTCCTAAATATTTTCCTTTTCTACAAAGCTGTCCTTTTTTAGTTCACATGAGTTATTTCTATAGTGTTAGCTAGTACATAAATAATTGCACTTACTAATCCAGGTGTGTGCACATGCTGCCATGATCTGAATTTAATCCTTTTCTTTTCACAGGTAGCTTTACTGAATCCTATAGAGAACCCCCAGTTGGAGCTGGCTATCGTCATGTTGATAGTTCCCTTCTTTGTTAATGTTAGTACAACTTGCATGCTTCTGTGAGATGCTTACTTGTATTTTTCACCCATCTGTTAGTTAATTAACATTAATCCTTAATATTAATCCTTAACTTAAACATCACAGTACATTGTGCTTTATGTTTATCTTAATTTTTAAAAAGAAAGGGTGTTAAAGAATGGAGAAAATGCCTGGATATGTGGATTTTACATAGCTGAAATCCATACTGGGCTAAGTAACCAAGCTCAGAAGGGGTGTAGAAATGCTTCATTG
Organism: Chauna torquata; assembly: GCA_013399475.1. Lineage (NCBI taxonomy): Eukaryota > Metazoa > Chordata > Aves > Anseriformes > Anhimidae > Chauna > Chauna torquata. The sequence goes on along the minus strand of VXAL01008553.1, from coordinate 289,967 downwards.
AACTCTTTGGGCTGATGACTTCAGTAGATTGAATATACTGACATAGAGTTTATAAAATGACAATGAAATTTGCTTTAGGAAACAGATAGGCTAAGGATAGCTGTGCTGTGAAGTATCCTGTGTCTGACCACAGCTAATAGTGGCTGGCCTATGCAGCAGTGGAAGAAAAGGGCAAGTGTGCAATCATCTTTCCCAAAGTATACCCTTCCAGCAATTTGGGATATAGGGACAAGAGCTAGAGATGGTGTCTTTGCATTTAATAACTGCTGGCAGTTTTTTCTTTCATTAATTTGTTCAAGCGTGGATTTTATCTTTGAGAACCAAAAGTTTGTCGCACTGGGATTTCTGCCTAAGCCATTCACATTTCTACCTGAAGAGTTAATATATGATCGCTCTGAACAGCAACTGTTTTTCTTATTCTCTCATCTTCTGCGAAGGAATAAAGTAGATGTGTTCTAGAGCATTCATGCAGTGTATAATAAGCCATGGGACTGTATGCCTATACAAAACTTTACCTTTTGGGCCAATTCAGAGTTATTGTTCAGTTTTCCTAATTCTGTCCAGATGTTGACCAAATGAGCATATGCTAACCTGAGGAAAACTGAACTGTCACTTTCCTCCTTCTCTTTACCAGGCATTAATGTTCTGGGTAGTAGATAATTTTCTTATGAAGAAAGGGAAGACAAAAGCTAAGCTTGAAGAAAAGGAAGCAGGACAAGATTCAAGAAATGGAAGTAAAGTCCGATACAGGAGAGCAGCATCACATGAAGAGTCAGAGTCAGAAGTATGTAGAGTTCATTACTGCAATTAATGCAACTTCAATCCAGTTCACCCCTCATGCCATTGATGTGATTGTAACATTGTCAAGTTGGTTTTGATATTCTTTGCATATACCTTTAACAGTGGTTCCTAGCGTTTGCAGTTGAAAACCAGTTAAGAAAATGGTATTGTTGCACCACTCACCAGTTAGTTATTTTCCTTCCAGATGGGCAGGGCGACATAACCTATATAAATCTCTCAGATGAACTGTGTTACCAATGCTGCTACAAATCCCACACGGAGTACAGAGCTAATAGACCATTCTAATTCAAAGACACGTTAATAGCTTAAAGTGAGAGGAAGCTGGAGGAGGCAACTGGCCTGATTTTTGGAGAAGTATTTACATCTTTGCTTTTGCAAATAACTTATAAAAACTGCCCACTTAATGTAATTTAACATAGCTAGCCTGAAGGACGATGGGCAGTATCTTTGAAGATAAGTTTTTAACTTTAGTTGGTTGATGTACATTTTCTGCATTGTCGACAGTGCTACCTATATGGGGTTTTGTGTTTTAAATTAAAATGACTATCATATTACAAATGTGAGTAGAAAGCTTATGTATTGTCTCTCGTTTTAACAGCAAGCTGCCCCACTGTTCTGGAGGTACTGGAATCACTTTATGTTTAGAGTCTGTGATTGTAGTAGAGGTTAATGTGCATGCATCCTTCTTTGAAACTTACTTGAGGTTCCAGATAGAATGCGTGGTGTTATTTGATAGAACTGACAGTAAATCCAAATTCTGTTACGTAAGTTCTTTCTTGAGCAAATGGTAAAGTGCTTTGCAAGCATAAATAAGTAATAGGTTAAAAACAGAATGAAGAAAGACTGTGACTTTGATCCACGTTACTCAGAAACTGTCATTTGTTTGTAGATCCTCATTTCGGCAGATGATGAGATGGAGGAATCAGATGCTGAAGAGGACCTGCGTAGACTGACCAACTTAAAGCCCATTAAGAAAAAAAAGCATCGTTTTGGTCTGCCTGTATGACACATTCCCTGACCTGTGTATTTGCAGGTTTCGTGGCAAAAACTTCTCAGTCAGTGGGTTTTGATGTTGCAATTGCATCTCCCTTTTCATACAAACTGACTTAAAAGCAAAGTCTACCAACGTAATGCAAGCAGTTGGAAGACTTGCAGTTCAGTTGCACTACAGACACACTGACCAATTATGCAAGAATGTCTTTTCATCATGTGTGGAAACAGCGTTGTTAAGGACTAGTCACTAAGGTGGTTTGTATCTGACATTTCAGAGGAGATCATAGAGAACAGATACAGCAATCTTTCTTTTATGGTTACTGAATGATACAGCATAAGATGTTCTCAAAAAGGCATCCGAATCAACTAAGTTAGTGTGTTTTATTACTAAAACTGGCTTTTGCAGCATAATTCCTAGAGCAGAATAGTTTATGGTTACAAGCTGTAACTTAATGTTATTTTTTTAAGTACAAATGTTTACTTGCTACCAGGTACCTATGGAACTAATAGGTGGAACAAAGATTTTTTCCGAGTCTCCTCAAATCTATTTGACTATTTTATATTTAAGTTATATTTTCATACAGTTGTATTTAAAAAGATTCTCTTTGTCAGAGAAAAGGGTGCCGTTCCCTTTTTTGTGCAGAAAAGGTCAAAAGATTTGTAGTGAAAATCATTTTATCCTTGTGTCCTGGTTTAAGACAAAGGGGTTGCAAAGGGAAGAGCTCTCTGTCACTGCTGCAAGTCACCAAATATCACTAAAAATGCAGTCCTAAGTGTGCTTTTGACCACATAATTTGAAAATACCTTTTTTAATAGGAGGTGTTGTTTGCATATTTGACAAATGTGCACTTTAGTGTATAACGAAAATCTGTTGTGTTAGGTTACTTATTTGTGAAATGAGTATCTATGGATGACTTTAATTATTTCTGTTTCTGTGAGTCTGTTGTGCATACCTCTCATATAACGCAAGAGAGACGGAACGTTTCTTACACTTTTCCTTGTATAGGGCCTGCCATCCAGGACCTTGGTCTGACTGGAGGAGTTGTGTTACAACGTTGTGAATAATTCTGTCCCACACTTGTTTTTGTTGAAAAAGCAATCTTCTATTTAATGTGCTTAAAAATGGATTTCTTCTGTTTGATTTCCTTTAAGTCTGATTATCCTTTAGTGTTTAAAAAAGGAGAGGTATAATACAGTCACTACAGAATTTCTGCAGTGTTTGGTGTCTGTCCTCTAATGATTGACAACATGTGCTGCTGTAAAACCCTTGCAGACATGTTTTCAGTGACATCCTTTTGCTTTGCATATTTTCTAAATGATTGTTTCTGACAGCTTTCCTTGCTTAGCTAAACCTTGTGCAGGACAAGGTGATGTGTCAAAGAGGTGACAACAGAAATTAATTGCAGATCTGTTGTAGTATCTGGACATCAGAAATGTTCCAAGCCTTAAACCAAACAGTTTCATCAGAAAACTGCTCAGAACTTTTTAAGATTTTTTACATTTTTTATAGATTTACTAGGTCTTAATGTGATTTATTATCCAGACCGCTTAAATGAGGTTCTTGGGCCTTAGTAAATACTGAACTGTGCGCTCCCTTACTTCCTTTCACTTTTTCAGCATTCCTTTTCACTGCTTGGCTGCTGAGGTGAACACAATGTTCTGAGACTTCAGGTACATCTCGGCGTGTCCAGCTGACTAAAAGGGACATTTTACCAAACCTAACGTTTGCGAGTTTAGTTGAGCCACTGACCTCTGTTACTGTGCACTGAAATGTAATAACTGCAATAAGTTTAAATACTAGTGTTTCTTTTAGGCTAAATCTGGGAACTAATGACGATGGAAGCTTAATTGAGTTATTCTGAAGTGGGGGGTAGGGGGATGGGGAAATGTCCCTAATCAGTGTTGCCTCTGGTTTAGTTTTTTGTTTCGTTTTTTATTGATTGTGTGACTGGCATCTTGTCTTGAATATTGACCGTTGGGCAGGCTCATGTCTCCAAAAGCACAGTACTTCAAGGAATTCGTTTTCATCAACAGGATAGTCTCATACAGCTCACTGTTCCAAAGGGATTTAAGAGCTAGGGCTGGCTCTTGTTGCAAATGTCAGTGTTTATTTTTTTAGCATAGGATTTGTTCTATTTCAGATAGTGAAATAGAAGTATTTAACATGTGCTACATACCACTGCACAGTCATTACTATCCTCGTCAACTGAGCAGCGCACACAAATTTAACTGTACAAGCTTTCATTTTATCTTCCTTTTCCCTCCTCTGATTACTTAAATTATTGAAATGATTTCTATTTCTAGTCTCATGTTTAGTCTGTGAAATGTCAGTGTAAAATTATGGCCTTAATCATGTAAAATATTTGTTTTGAGCAGACCTCAAACTTATTGACCAAGTACAAAACAGTATAAAGCACTATGGAGCAGTTTCTCGAAGATGGTTATAGCAAAGGTATACAAACGCCTGATTTTTCCTGTCTTAAGTGCTTAAATGTCACTTGGTTTGAGATTTTGATATGCCTAGAAAGATGACATAGTAAAGCACTATGAGCCAAAGAGACAGAAGTTAAGTATTTTAAATGCCACAGTAGTAAATGGAGGAGCATATCTTCAGAGGGAGAAAACAGTTCTTTCTCTACTAAGGTAAAAAAAATTTTAGCCAACCTTAGCCAAATAACAAAGCTTTTTTTCTATTTGCTTTATGTTATCGTGTGAAAAAGAAATGGAAAATGTAAAATTGGCAGTTTTCCTCTTTGTAAGATAGAAATCAGAATTCTTGCAGAAGGTACAGGATTACACGCTCTTGTCTGAAGAGCTCGTGTGTGTGAGAAGGAAGTATGTGCCTAGTGCTTCACTATGTCTTACTGCTCACTGAAATGTGTTGGCACAACAGGCTGAAATAAATTTTTCATCAAGAGTTGATCCAGTAATAATGATATTATGACAACGTTTGCATTTATCCTCAGATTGGCGCACTGAGTTAATGCCTGGTAAACGTACTTCGGGACAACTCATAGCAAAGGTTTAATTCAGGCTGTGCTTAAAAAATGTGATTGTTAAAAGAAAATAAGCTATGTAGTATATGCAAAGTAAGAGAAAGGGATTGCAACTTACCGAAGAAATACGGAAGTGTTGGTGCAAATGGACTTTACCACAAATGGTCAACCTAAATATATTAACTGTTTCTGGTATCTGACCTGTGACACATTTGCATAAATTTAAAACACTGGTGTTGTCTAATACGTGGTTTTCAAGTTCTGGCTTTGATATGTTCAGGTCCCCTTGTCTTACTTTAAGTAGGTAAACGCTGTATATTAATGTTGCTAACTAAAGTGTACTATAGCTTTTCTTCAGGGAAAACTCAGAAATTGAGTTGCAAATTAGAGCAATGCAAAGTGATCCCCTCCGGCAGGTGTCTGCTCCGGTTCCAGGTGTGCCTGGGGAGGGAGGAGCAGGCTCGCAGCTCTGCTGAGAGCTGAGCATCACAAGGAATTTCTGCCACTGTGCTTGACTAACCCGTGTTTGCAACTTTGCTGTGCTTTTTGCAGGAAAAACCAGTAATGAAAGAGCCACATCAAGTCAGAATAGATCTACAGCATAGGCGTGCAAACTTTTTTATGTATTTAAAGTTTCCAGTTCAATTACTGAAAATGACTACTATGGTTTTACAAAGTAAAACTGCAGTATCTTTAAAAAAGGGACTCTTTTGTAGGTGTTTCTGTCTTTGCGTGAGTATCTGTCTCAAACTGAATGTTGGGTTTGTTTGTAAGTAAATTCAGAGTAGAGCCGGTGTGAGCAAAACCAACAAGCTGTATTCTGCTGCCCTCTGTTCAGATCGTATTGTTTAATCAGTAGTGTTACCTTAAACTTCTAAGGGTATCTGATGTAATTACATTGTATAATGGTTTACAATAAAGTCTGACTTATTACAGGTTTGTACACTTGTTTTATGTTCATTCTGTTTAAAAGTGAGCATGTTTCAATGTTTATAGTGTGCTGTTGCAGGCAGCTGGTTTTGCTAATGGAGTTTAACTTCAGAACTGCAGATTCAATTTTTTGTACTCCTGTGTCGGTATTAGTTTCAATATATTCATGTACTTTAATAGCAAGTCCCATTTCATAGGGAGGACTTATTCTTAGATAGCAGGTTTTGTTTACAACTATACGAACCTTTGCAAGCTCAAATCTCGTCCCAGAGGAGGGTTTTTGCCCTCGGTGTGTGCACACATGGAGAATAACCATCTGTATTCTCATTGAAAATAAAGCCCTAGATGTGCACCCTGAGAACTGCTGAGATTACAGAACACAGACCCGAAGCCCTCTGGAATGTAGGAATTTGTTAAAAATGCTTTACCACACAGCTGATTATCACAGCCTGCTTTCTGCTTTTCAAACAAAGCCAGACCTTCTGGTCATTGGCCACAAAAATGTGTGAACTTAGAAATGTCTGAGTTTACCTGCAATATCCTGCTCCTTGGCAGGGGCTTACCCTATAACTTGTTAACCTGTGTTATTGACTGTCCCCCTTCTGATGTGTTTGCAGCAGGCAGAAGAAATGCAAGCTGAGGGAAAGCATCTGAGGGTCCTCTTGAGAAGCTCGTGAAGTGCCTTGTGTCGCTAAACTCACATAGTCTGTCCTTGTGAGACAGAAAAGGGCTATGGGGGATGTCTGGTTCTAGGGCCAAGTAGCCTCTCTGTACCCCATCTCCAAAGGGCAGCATGCTGGAGATGAACAACATCGTGTTGGTCACTTCTATCGGCATTACTTCACAAAGCCACGCAAAACAGGAAGGGGGGAAGCAGCGCTGATTCTTTTCGGTCTGAAGAAGACACCACTCCTACGTGCTATCTGTGTAGTGCAGAGTTGTCTCTGGTTACCAAGGGTTCTGCAGCAAACACTTGTCTGTTTATACCCAACAAAGAGCATAGCTCAAGCTTGCTTCCCACCCCACCCTATTTTTTGGGCATAAAGATGCTGTCTTACTCTTCAGGTATCTTGTTCACTAGCTGAAGCGTCTCCCGTCCATGTCCCAGAGTGCTGGAGGAGCGAGGAGGGCTATCCAGGAGGAGAGCTGCCTCGCTGTGAAGATGTAACACCACGAACCATAAAGGTAGGTCACACCTTTATGTCAAAGCAGAGCAGAAACCCTGTTATCAGTGAGCTGCTGCTGTTTTCACCCCTTCTGGCTGGGCGGAAGCAGTTTGGTTTGTTTGGCGGGGCTGGACCTGCACAGTGTCAATCCACTACTACCTCTGTTACTCCTCGGTTGTGTTTGTGCATTACTTTCATTACTTATCGCTTACTACGCACAGGCGGTTCTATCCCCATAAACACTGCATCCTTAAAGGGAATTCGAAGAGTAATCTTCAACCTATTAAGCCTGGCAGTCCACTGAGGGACGTAAGCAGTTCCCTGGAGTCAAGTCTGCTATAAGATCTGTGTCTTCTGGAGACCGCAGTGCTCAGATGTGTGCATTCACTAAATTCCCCATGGTCATCATATTTGCGTCATAGCCATTCCTCAGCAAAGGAGTTTTACACACCTTGAATCGCAGAGAAATGAAATGAAAAGAGGGTTAGCTTAATAGCCACTATTAAATAAATGAGCTGATCTTTGCCACTCATGTCCTATTTGAAAGATCTCAGGACTTAAATCAGGTGAGCAGGGTTCCTACTCTGAAACGGCAGTAATGGTAGATTCAGGTTGGGTTTTCTGGTGAGGAGAAATTAGCCTGTGCTCCAGAAGTAGAAATAGTTGTGATTGTTCTTCAGCTGTGCTTTAGGAAATGTATAATTGAATCAAAGAGAAGGGATTTGCCCAGGCTGTGCTAGACACCTTAGAGAAAATTCAGGGTGTGCTGCCTACCTCTACGGATGCCTCAGCTCCTATCCCTAATAGAAAAAATGTCTTTCCTAAACCTGATGGTTTTTCCTCCTGCTCTGTTAATCTTACAAAAGGTACTGTCATTCCACAGAAACTTTTCCTCCAGTTACTAAGCTATGGATTTAAAATAGAAATTCAGCGTAAGGAATGGATAAGTACATAGCATCCAAAATGCTGCTTAACCTACAAAGAGTTCCTCCACAGTCACGTAAAAGAAGGCATCTTCTCGGGCCTGGGAGGTCCATTTATGGGTAAAATGGGCACACTGAGACCTGGGGGATAGTTTGCAACCAGCAAATCCTGTAGTTCTGATCATACTTTGCCAACGCTGCAGCATTGATGCAATGTTTTTGTAATGAATAAAATACCAATTTTATTTTACATCCTGTGCCTCTCTGTAGCCTAAACAAATCACAGGCAGAGCCTGAGAAAAGGCCAGGGAAGATTTCTATCGCTACAGCAGTCACCGATCCTGATAAAAGATGTTAGGAGGTATGCCGAGTCCACCTTTCCCATACTAACAGACCTGGCTAGAGTCTTGGTGCTTTCCAAGTGTTGAGTGCAGTCACAGAAGCTGATTTTTTGCGTGATGCAAAGAATTAATGTAAAAAATACAAAAATAAAGGGGAAACAGCTCCCCGCTCTACCCTCTCCTGGCAATAAAAATTAGAACTCATGCTTAAGAGTTTCTTTTTCCTATTTAATTAAAAAAAATATTTTGGGAACAAATCTTAGAAGTTTTGGAGAAGGTTTTACTACTGTCAGCACATACGACGGGGAACACTGAATTTATTCAAGTGTGAGTAATCCGTTCCTATACACGCAGCAGGTGAAATGATTAAATTTACAAACCTGCTGTAAGCAGAAAATGATTTAACTCTCTCAAGCGTGTAAGAGCTGGCATCAGAGCAAGCTCAGCAAGGGAACTGTAAGGGTAAAACCATATCCTATCTTATTAACTCCGTTATTAACTTGTTAAATGCTGGTTCCCATGCAAGAGAGATTTAAGGCACAGTGTTAGGCTTGTGATGTTAGGTTTATATAAACTTCTTCTATAGAAAGCATATTTTCTTATGCTGGGAAAGAACAAACAAGATTTTTTTTTTTCCCATCAAGAGAATTTAGTCAATTTTGTGTCCGTAACAAAGTTTTGCCTTTTAAAGTTATAAATAGAGCTCCAGCGGACTCCCCTGGAAGTCATTTTTGTTGTGGACTGGGCTTCCCTGCGGTCTCGCCGCCACAGCTGTCTGCTCTCGTCACTCCCGAACTTCATCCATCCCCAGGCACACGGCCCAGTAAGTCCTGCCAACCCTGGTCATCGCTAAGAATAAACCTTTCAACAACAGCCTGTGTCAACCTGAATCATCCCGGGGGCTGGTTTGGGAAAGTGACCCAGCTAATGACTTCACGTTAGATGCTCTATATAAGTTGAGGAAAAAAACAGGCGTTCGCACAGTGCACGGGCTGGATTTAATCAAAGCCGGGAAACTACCTTGGGAAGGATTACAGCCGAGTGAGCACCGCAGTTATGTCACAGGTATGGGGATGCGTACTGGGCTGGCTCTCGTTTGAGCAGGTTGCCTGGCAAATGTGTTCCTGTTTTAGATGGTTTGCTCAGAATAGCTTATTAGCAAGTTACTCTCGTTAAGCAGTGAATCTGCTCCTGTGTGGAGTGTTTGGTTATGTTGAAGTATTTAAAACCACTTTGTTTATATAGTTTAACAACTAAGTTTTTAGGAGTGATTATTGGATGGAGAAGGAAAGCAGCTGCCCTCTACGTGGTTAGTTAATGGAGTTTTTAAATATTCTGTTTTACCATAAGAACTCCTATTTCTGTAGGAAGGGAGAAAGCATTTGCACTGCTCTGGTTTGGGATGTTTTGCTGAAGGATTTCTGCTTTTCCAACACTCTTTCTCAGCCAATTTGAAATTTTGACGGTAGTTTGAAAGGATGTCTCTACGCTGAAGTGTGCTGCTGTGTAAAGCAAAGCTCAATATGTTAAAGTGCCAGAAAAGAGAGTATGACTGCAAATTGTAGCTGTTATGCAGTATCTGAGATGGAAATTTGCATTAGACATTTTGTGTTCACCTTGTAAGGAGTAGTTTGTCTTTACTGTGTTCCCCAATATTCCGTGTTTCGAAGTGATCTTAAAATTAGCTCAAACGTTGATTTTTTCACATAAGTGCTCTGCTTTCAGCCCAAGTTACGTGTACCTGGCAGTGGTCCCCCCATAGCGAGGGCTTTATGTGGTGGGTGAGATGGAGAACGTGGCAACGGCAGCGGAGCGCAGTCCTTCAGCAGCCACACGGAGTAGCTCGCTTCTGTTTATTTCCTTTATTCCAAAGAAAAAGAGACTTTAAAACGTCTCGTAAACCAACACCGACTTGTGACAGGAGGAGGTAAAGCCTGGGGGGCCGCTGTGCCGGCTGGGGATGTCTGCTGGCAAGCCCCGCTCACAAACGCACTCGTGTTGGGAGCAGCGACCAGCCGTGCTGCTGCGTCGCTGGCAGCTACTGGTGCCGGCGGGGCTGGCACTCACCTCTGTGGCTCGTAGCCGCCTTTCTGTGCAGCACCGTTGTTGTTTAGCTGGGGGACAGCTAACGCACAGCAACTGTCCTGCTGGAAAATCCAGCTGTGATCAAAGCATGAGAGGCTTTACTTTAAAACTGGGTGGAATTCGACAGCTCTGCTCAGTCTGTGTCTCAGCGCGACTCGAGTGCCTCCTTTCCCTGCCCCTGTCCCCAGGAAGTCCCTTGTCCTGCTGGAAAGAAGCCTCACAGGTACCATCTCTTGCCAACAACAGGTGAAGGACCTTAGCAGGTTTCGTATTCCTGTCACCAAAACAAGGTGTTTTTTTCCCCTTTCTGTATGGGAGCCAACACAGCTCGGTGCTCACTTCCTGTGGACTACGCCAAAGACCCATCACCAGCCAGTTCTTGTTACAGACAGATGGACAAAGGCAATGCTGGCTGTGGAGATGTTTGGTTCACCAGCTAACCCACCAAAAGCTGCTGTGAATTTTGAAGGGTTTGCTCTCAGCTCTTGCCTTCTTTGGACATTCGTAGAGTGTTTTCCCCAGAGATCTCATTACTGTTTTGTTTCCCACAACACATGTAGATGGGATTGACAGCGAGCTATTCTGAGTGCTCCTGGGTGTTCATAGCCAGCAGGAACTATGCCCAAGTCTCCAGCGCAGTCAAGAGCCTGGCATGCACACACTGTCTCTGCAAACCCCCTGGGACCATTTGCAGACCTTGGGGATTTGTTTCACTCCACAACTGTTTTTAGCTTTACAGGCAGCAGCCCAGAAATGTGCAACTGGGCTCCACCTCTGCCAAAACCCAAATCAGAAGCCCTGGGTATGTAGCGATGGTCAGAAAAGTTTCTCGCTGATGCGCAAATATGTGAAAGTTGGAGTGCCTGTCTTTTATTCCTTTTAATCACATCTCCTGTGAGGGTGGTGAATCCGAGGTCTGACTGGTGGGACCTTGGCACCCAGTCCTTGAAAACAGTAAACTGAAGAGGGGAGTGTCAATAGTGCTGACTGGTGTTGTGTTGGACTTTGACGTGCTGATTTAAAGGTAGGGATATTCTTCCATGTTGTTCTGATTTTCTTCTGGCAAGATAAACTGTAAACAGGTTAATACTTGGACATTCTAGTGTACCGTCTGGTAATGCATCTGTTTCTATTCTGGATTTCCTGTTCCTTCTCGAGGTTCTGAGTCCAGTGTTTCAAATGTGTTTGGTACATGCTTGTGGACAACCTCTTTGAGTGCTCAGACACTTTTGTTCCCTAAATTTAAATCAATAACTGTGAGCCAAGTCTTAAGCTTATTCCAACTAGATCAAAACAGACTTCTTTAGGAAACTGGTCAGAGAGACTCTGATGTAGTGAGCAGACAGCAGCACAGGCATAACTTAGCAGTGCAGAAGTTCTTCCCCCCCGCCCCAAATATTGAACAAGCTCTGTAATTACCAATCTATCTTGTTCTTCACTTGCAGAAGGACCAGGCAGTCTCTTCCAAAGGCTGGGCAATCAGAAGACAAGTTCAGAACCAGAACAGTAACAATGGCAACAGATTTTGGGAAGGGTAATGAAATCCTGCCCTGATGTGGAGTTGAGGTTGTGCAAAGATCTGGAGTAGCTGAATGTACTGTCTCAGAGTTGAAATAGGTGGAATATAGAATTAGCAGCTCTGTATGTTGTAGCCATTGGGTTCAGGCAGCTTTGTTCCCTGTGTTTCTAAACATGAAATACTGATGTGTGGGCAATACTTTTGTTTCTTAGCCGGCCCCTGTGAAAAAGAAGCGTCCTCCAGTAAAGGAAGAAGATCTCAAAGGAGCTAGAGGAAACCTTTCCAAAAACCAGGAAATTAAATCCAAAACCTACCAAGTCATGAAGCAGTGTGGTAAGTCTCTTCTTGATGGAAATAATCAAGCAGTGTTCCAAAGTAAAGCATGGACTTAATTGCTACCTTCAGTGAAGGAGTGCGCCTCAGAAACAGCAGCCGGCAATGTGCTCACATCCCCTGGCCTGGCTGCACCGAATCTTTTAATCCATCATTGTGATGGCATCAGTAGGTGCCAGCAGGGCTCTGCTTCGAGTGATCTTCCTCCCTGTCTGGGCAAAGTGGGAGGGAGAGCCCTGACTTTGCCTTCTGAGCCAGGATTCAAACCAAATCCTGGTCCCACAGTCCGAGTGGTTGCCCAAGTTGAAGATTCGGATGCTTGGTCATAGACTAGGGGACTTCTGGCCTCTCAAGTGTATGAATTTGATGTGTTTGAGATGAAATGCATATTGGGGGGAGTAAAGGACAGAAGGTGAGAGAGAAGAGAGTGAATGCTCACACTGAATGCTCCTGGTGCTCTGTTTTTGTTTTGTTCTTCCACCACCAGTGGGAGAGTACAAGGAAAAATGATGAATTTTGACGCCTTTTCAGGGCGATATCCTGAACCTCACAGTAGTTTTTAAAGCACCTGCAGGGATTTGGGGTGGTGGCTGGTGGTGACCACCTACAGGTGCTTGGAATGGGAGCGCTGTGTTTTACAGTTTGGGAAGTTGATGGACTGATGAAATATTTATCAAATGTTTGTGTATTGTAGCAGCAGTAACACTAATGCTCACTGATTGCCTCCTCTCCTGGTTTTCTTTTCCAAGAACAAATGGGCTCTGCAGCACCTTCCATATTCAGCCGAGATCGGACAGGGGCTGAAACAGTCTTTGAGAAACCTAAAGATGAGCCAGCCAAAAGTGTCTTTGGTTGACAGCTGAGCTGGATGTACCTCACCAAGACGATTGTTGTAACATTTTCCCAAATTTCTGTCCCTTACAGTAAGCTCACTGTAGACCTAAATAGCTGATTTCTACCATAAGTCATTAAAAAGGGAATGGACTCATGTCAAAGGGTACAACTTCCATTTTGATTTTTATTATGTGCATTCTTACTATGTGTTGAATGGTGTTTGCTATAATGGTTTAATTAAAAAAAAATGGTTGTTGGACGCTGTTTGGCATACTGTAGTGACCAACTTTAACTCACTTAGATTAATTCTGTGGGCTTTTTGCCATCACTAGCTATGATCTAACTGTCAAATGCAAAGAATAAATATTCAGACAACACCATTCTAGTGTCTGTGCAATTTTTTCACACTGCTTTCACAGAGAGGGAGGTACGGAGCTGGCTGAAGGGGCGTCGCAGTCACCAAAATCTGTGCCGGCTGCAGCAGCCACCCAGGGAGGCCGCTTGGCACTGGGGGAGGCGGCAGCTCCCTCATGGCCTCCCCAGGGCAGCGCCGCCATCGCTTCCGCAAGGTGAGAGAAGATGGAGGCAGAGAGAGAAGATGGCAGGCTGGTGGTCTGCCTCGGTGCTGAGCAAGGACTTTCTGCCTGGTCCCGGACATTTTTTTCCTCACGTCCTCTGGGTCTTGTCAGATCAAGCCAGAAGTGGGGTGACGGACGGACAACACGCCGCCACCTGACTGAAGAGCCAAGCGAACCGCTCAGGGTCTCCATAACAACAAACCCCTCTCTGAGTCAAAGTGTTTTTTCAACTCTATTTGTTTACATCTTGATTTTTGGCATTAAACATCAAAGCTATTTTTTCCCTCAGGTTATAAATTGGAGTATTTTGGATCTTTGGTCTCAAATATGGATAATCCCCTGCTTTGGTGGCACCAAGTCCCTGGCAGCTCGTTTGGGGGCGGTGAGGTGGGTGCCAACTTTATGTCATCAGCAGGTTTGATTTTGCGCAGGCCATTTAAGAAATGAAAGTGGTGTTCAAGGTCTCTGCGTGGGTGAGCACCGCGAAGAAAATTATCTTTGCATTCTGCATCACAAACAATGGGTAAAACCTGACGATGTCCACAAAGCTCGTGGAGAGGCTGTGGCATGGGACACGTGCCACTCAACAGCAAATCCTTTGGTTTTAATGGAGGGTTTTCCTAAGAAAAATAAAGATACTGCTTCTGCTTTTAAGAGCATGCATTTTATAAATGTGTTCATAGAGTGTTTGGTTTACAAATGTTATGGACAAGATTAGTGCAAGTGTCAGAGAAATAACCACTTACTGTGTGCAGCAGCTGTGCTGTGGATTTAGGAATGAAAGTGTCACTCTTTCCTCCTCTTCCCAGCTCCTCCACCTCCTATTCAGGTCTTCCAGGGGCAAACCCAGCCAACAGCTTAAAACTCCAAAGGTTTTCAGCCCTTATTTAGCCAATTTTTCACTTTTGGGGACTATTGCCTGCAGCTGAGGCACTGCCTCCTCTGCTGTTCACCGCTTCTCCTCGAGAGTGGCAGCGCGGCCTCGTCCTCTCTGAAGGGCTCCTCCATGAGCTCCAACGATTAAAATACCGTGGAAAAAGGTTCCCGCCCCAGTACTGCCAGAGCTGTCCCTGCATCAGGTTTAACATCTCCTTAATTAATCTGTGATGAGGAAGTGGCAGAAGGTTGTTTATTAATTAGAAAAGAAAATGGAGAAGGACAAGTGGGGCTAAATGAAGTTCACGCTTTCTTTTGTGTGCAGCAAGTGACTGAATATTGCAGATTTCCTAGGAAGCAGCAAAACTGGAAAGGAGGAGGGAGGGTGCTGTATCTCAGACCCGTCTTTGGATACGTTGGTGCTGATTTAGCAAAGCACCGAGCCCTCTGCCTCCTGCAGGCACGCAGCGCGGACGAGGCAGGGAAGCAAGGCAAGCCAGCTAGCAGTAAAGTGGGGTTAAGCTCACAGCTTTATTTCCAGGATGTCTTCAGGTTCAATTATTTGTGATGCTTCACAGTTTGACACTAAGAGCTAGGGTCCAGGAATCTTTTTTTTTTCTTCTTCTCCCTTTTAAGATGGATCTCATCTAAAAAAAAAATATGCATTGGAGGTAAATGTGTATCCCTGGGACGAAACTGCTCCCCACTTGTGACAGCAAGGTTTGTGCTCTCCCTTGCGAATTGCAGCAGTCCTGTGCCCGTCCCCAGCCCTGCTGCTGTGCTGGAAAAGTTACTGGTGGCTGCAGGACTGGAGCTGTTTGTAGGTGAGAGGAACAAACATAACAGCTGTCAAGAGGAATGCTGTCATCTTCTTCTTCATCCCTGTGAATTTAATATGTCCAGCCATGGGAAGTGTGTTTTCTTCCTTTTTTCCTGCATTTTCATAGAGAAATAGCAACAGGGGAGTGTCTGAACACCTCCAGAAAGTGAGTTTTCATGTCCTTTTGCACTCAAAAGTATCTCCTGTTGTGACGATGGATTTAAATCCTTCATCCGAGGATCTGAAGTCATTTCACAGCATGCTCATTCCTCAGAGAAAAGAGCACTGAGTGCTGCAGGATCAGCCCTGTGCCCAGCACACCACCAGCATCAGCGGGGACAGCTGCCATTAGGGTTCCTATAGAACAGCAGGATGCTCGTACTGGAAACATCTCAGGATGCCTAAATCTGTGCAGCTCAAGCAGCTGTTTAACATCCATGTGATTGTACATGTGGGTGTTAGAAAACCAGTGACAGATCCACTTAATTACAGCTAAACCTTTGGCTCTTGGGGATCTTAGGCCACTGAGTATATAATCCTACGCATTTTAAGGGATTAAAGCATTACAGAAGTTGAAGAACTTAATCAAATGTACATTGATTGCAATTTTTCTCTCTTAAAATAGATGTATTTGTCTGTTCTGCTATAAATGATACTGTATTTGCAAGTAGCATGCTGTGTCTGGAAGCAGCGAAGTTTATTTTTTAGAAGGTTATTTAAAGCAAGAGTCTTTTAAGACCAGGCTGTGCTCAACAGACTTTTTTAAGGTGAACTTGTAAATTACTGCTGAAGTAGTAAATTATCGAGCCCTGCGTTAGCAGCTCCTTGCAAATCCAAGGTCACTGGAAGCACGCTCTCCACCTGGAAGCTTTGTCTCTAAAATACCAGTGAATCAATCACAGGTGCATGCATTTCCACAGGTTCGTTGTGTTCATTTTGGACAATTAACGGCATCAACTACCGTGGCGTTCAAAACGGAAAAAGGCTGTCAAAAAGCAATATGAAAAAGTGTTTTTGCCTGGAGAAACTGCAGGCCCAGTAGAGAAAGGGTTATCGGCCGTTCTGGAGCTGTCAACACGGGGCAGATGGGCAGGGAGAGCGTGCCGGTGTGGGCAGGATCCAGCCTTCACCTGCTCATGGCTGAAGGCAGAAGGGGTCTTTCCAGCGCACGTCTCCCACGGTGCCCCTGACGGCACGTTAACGTATCTGTATCTGGGTCTTCATACAAGTACATACTGGAACCAGGGGCTGCACAGGCCTAAGAGCTCACCTGAGCTCCCAGGGGATATAATTTTTCCTCTCCTGTTGATATTTTAAAGATTTGGGAACGTTTCATTGCCTGGCACTGGGCAATGACTGAACAAGTAAAGCCCTCTGAAAGCTTTCCAACAAGACAAGTGAACACCAGGAGAGGCCCCCTAGAAACACGGCGCAGAAATGGCTCGGAACAGTTTGCTCGCTGCTCCCCGTGTCTCACTCAATTCCCCCGTATGCAGAGCTGAGGAGACAACCTTTTGAAATGGGTTCTGCCCGTTGTCTGTTTACCATGATGCCTAAAAAACGAATTATTTCCCCACAATGTGTTTGAAATGCTTTGTGAAAGAGGCAGGTGTTACAACTACTCAGATGGAGAAATATCCCTGAAATAGTCATGCAAGCTGTCTTCAGATAGGAAGCTACCTAATGCCAAGTGAGTGAGCATGTATTTTAGGAACTATGTTAGTATACTGTTGTCCGTAAGTATTTACATATAAAAATGTGGACTTGTAGCAGAATTTACTTTGCCAGGGCTACAAGCCAACGCTGGACCAACAAAAACTTCACGAGAACTGTTCGATGGCCCTCTTGGATGAAGACTTGGTTATAAAGTAGGATGTGAAAACAGTTGTTCCACTCAATTTACGGGTAAATTCAGGTGCAGAGCTCTCCCAGTGCTAAGCTTTTGTGCAAATAGCCCTGCTGGATGCACAGGTTCAAGGCAGCTTTGCAGAATCCCTGGCCAGATGCACCACAGCTGTGTTAGGGCTGGGTAAGGCACAGCTGTTGTTGCACTGATTTTTGGATAGTTCATGGCTTCTTTGTACACCTACACATCTCATGGACTTAGCATCTCTCTGGGGAGTCCAGGCAAGGTCTGATTACCTTTTCTCTCTGCTTAGCTGAAAAACCAAACAATTGACATTGCTATTTGACAAGTGAGGCTTCTGGCTGGTTAAGAGGCAGCAAAAAGGATGTTTCGAGAGGACCACTCAGTATCTCTCATGGGCCAGCTGGGCAGGAAGGTATAACGTTTGAAGAAGTCACCAGCTATAAAATTTCACATGGATGTTGCATTCTTGGCAAGCTCCAAATCTCTGAAGTGCTTGAGATAATGTCAATTATTACCTTTTTTTCCAAGTTGTTACTGCTGGGCATGATAGAGATCCATGTGTCCAAGAAGGCAGCTTGTTGCACAGACCTGTTCAGCTGCCTGTGGGATTTTACGTGCCCTCATGGAATCTTAGCTTAACCAGAAAACATAAGGATTTCTTTGCTTTATGCTTTGTGAAACATTAAAATCCTAATGTTTAACAGCAAAGATCTGTTGGAAAAAATTAACTTTAACCAAGTCCAAGCTTTACGTATGTTTAACATGTAAATATTGAGTTCCTGTGTCTCTTCAAAGTCTACCTAACATCCCCAAGTACAAGTTACTCATTAACTGATTAAGATAAACTGAGTTTTCATTTGAAAATCTGGTCTTTCCAAAATGGAGGAGAGAATGTTGCTCGCACTGATGGTCTTTTCCTCACTTGTAGTATTAACAGAAACTATTGCTCAAAAGGTATTTGCTCTTTTTTTTTTTTTTTTTTAAAAACAATCTTGTTCGCTCATTTTGTGATCTGGTGGTGTCCCTGTGGCCAGGTAACGCAGGTGCCTCCTGTGGTCACTACCACCTGTGTAGCACTGGGCGTGTTATGCTGTGATTTGAGAGCTTTGGGTCCTTTTAAGGCCTTTCTGCATTTCTTTGGGCTGTTAAATTATAAATATGGAGGAGGGAATTTGCAAATGTGTCTGATAATGCTCTTTCCCTGTGCTGTAAAATATCAAACTGAGGGATTGGTGGGTCTCCCTCGAACACTGGATGGGGTTTGGAGCTTGCCACAGGGGAGCTGCAGCGGGACTGACCACGGACCGTTGCAGTGCCAGGTGGTTTCTGACAGGTGTTTAATAATGTGTATGGGGTGGAAAAGGGCAGAGCAGAGAGTTATTTGTACCATAGGGAAGAGCAAACATTGTTTTGTGACACCTCGGAGTACATGTGACTGCGGTCTCATTTTAAAAAGATCAGTATTAACGAAATGGATGAAGCCTTTATATTTGGAGGTTTTTATTTCCATAGTGCCAGTTCAGAAAAGTGTGAAATATAACCAAAATGCGGGAAGGGTCGGGCCGCGCGGCTGCTGCGAGGGCTGCCGAGGGCTCTGCAAGAAGACGCGGCCGAGGTGCGTGGGCCCTGGGGAGAGGCCACGAGCTCCCCGCTGCGCTCGGGTGACGCGTGGGGCTGGTCCTCTCCTGCCACCTCCACCAAGCGCTGCCCCTGGCCGCACTACACCCCTCTGCGTGCTCCTTCGCGCCCGTCACAGAGCGGCAAGCAGGAGCAGAGGTGCTGAGGACACCCGGAAAGCAGTCGGGAAAAGATGTCCCCAGGAAGGACAGGCCCCCGTGCGGGCAGGGAGAGGCACCCGGCCTGCCAGGATTGGGAAATTGGTCTCTTGGCGAATATATTTCTTTTATCCTGTTGTTTCAGTAGGCATCGAGAGATGGAGCATGCTCTGGCAGAGTATAATGAAAAAAAGGAACAACTCTGTTACTCGTGCGGAGCTGGCTGTGCACCGCCTGCACTGATGCCTGAGCACAAAGCTGCGGTCACCCTCGTACTGAGTGCCCACGCTTAACATGATCAAACTGCTGAATTTAGGCCAGTGCCTTAATTGAGAGGATGCTATTAACTGGTGAGCAAAGCACAGGAGATGAATGATTAAAATAAAGATCGATTAGCCATCCAAAAGATTTGTGAGCCTTGAAAAAGTAAAAATAGAAGCACGGTGATCCACTTTGAAGCTGAGCTTTTTTATTCTGATAAGCTGCTGGACAGCTGTGAGGCTGCTGATGTCCAGACCAGCCCTTTCTGCTGTCGCTGCTGAAACACAGGACCCGCCTAGGGCCTGACCGCCTTTGAAGCAGAAGTCCCAGATGCAGAAGGAAGTTGTTTGCAGCGGCACAGGGAGGTGCTCCAGGCGCTCCGCGGGGTGCTCCTGGGTGACCAGCACGGTGCCCACCTCCCTCGGGGCCCGGGAAGCACCAAACCAGCAGAAGGACGAGTGCTCCAAGGGTGCCTCTGCTTGGGCACGCAGCACGGGGCGGAGGTCGCTGCGGGGTTGGGGTTTCGGACCCGCTCAATAGCTCGTGCGGCCACAAGGCACCGGGCTGAAAAACACGCAGCAAAGTCAACAGCCCGGAGAGCAAACAAATCATCGTGTAACAAGCTACAGGGTCTCTTTCCATGGGTCAAGTGGTTAAAGAGAAGTGTGATTTTTTTTTTTTTTGAGGTTAATCTTAGGAGATGTACCAGGGTAACACGGCGACGGTTAATTATTCCATTGAACTTTTCCAATAACGTCACCCAGGTAAGGGCTGTCCAGGAGAAAAATCTGAGTTTTAGAGCTGTTTCTGTTTCAGTGTGTTCCTTTTTTTTTTTTTTTTTCCCCAGCATGCTATTGAAATCTACAGCCTCCACGTGGACTGCAAAGTCACCTCACGATTTGCTCACACCGTCATCACCAGCAAAATCGTCAACCGAGCTAACGAGTCCCGCGAGGCGACCTTTGAAGTGGAACTGCCCAAGACAGCCTTCATCACCAACTTCTCCATGTAGGCCCAGCCCTTACCTGTGGTGCTAAGGAGGCGGCTTGGGCGGGGGGTCACCCATCTTCTTTGGAGGTGCTGGGCCAAAAGCACAAAGAGCCAAGCTCTGGAATGTCCTGGGCAAACGTTGTGGGGCAAAAAAAGTAGGTGGCCAAGAAATAAGGTGCCCACGGTCAGGGAGAGGCTGCCTGCTGCGCAGGGTGGGTGACAAATGTGCAGAGCTGTGGTGTGTCCCTGCCCCAGCCCCCGAGGAGCAGGGCTGTGTTGTGGTGGTGACTCTTGTTGTCCTCATGGACAGGGAGGGACGTGGGAGCTAAGGGTGGTCCCCTGAGGGCCAGGACACACGGTGGTCCTTTCGTTTCTTCCCCAGCAGGTTCCCTCTAATATTAATGATTTTTTATGGAAAATTAACAGGTCCATCGATGGTAAAGTGTACCCGGGAATAATAAAGGAGAAAGTGTCTGCTCAAAAGGAATACGACGCCGCAGTCTCGCGTGGGCAGAGCGCCGGCCTAGTGAAGTACGTTGCCATTCTGAGGAAGGATGCTTCGATGCTCATCCTCGGCTTCTCGTGTGGCTGAGGGGCGGGTGCAGTCCTGGAGTCAGCCACCGCTCAGGGAGGATGAATGGGAAAAGCAGCCGTGGTTCTCGTTGGGAGGGACCGTATACATAAACACATACATGTATGATTTAGATCCCAGCCTGCAGTGGGCTGAAGTGGGAGGTGTCACTGTTTTGCGTTGTCCTGGGGCTTGCTGCCACACAGGAGCGCCTGGCCGGGCTGAGATGATGCTCACTCATCGAGTCTGCTTCCCTGCAAGCTCAATGACCGTGGCACTTGAGCAGACGTCACGTGTTAGGGGTATATTTAATCTGTGCTTCCCAGGTAGGCAGTCCCAGTTCTGCTCAATCCCAGTCTGAGGCACACGGAGATTTCTGCTCCATTTCTTAGCTTGCACATGCAGCCCCCATGGCACACTGAAGTATCGTGTATAATACCACCTGCAGCATAAAACATCTTCTCCATGACCAATAAGACAAATTGCTACCTCTTTATTTACTTATTCCATATGGCCATTTTTTAGCACACTTCATAAACTTTGCCCACTGCATGCAAAGCTTTGCTCTCCTCCCCAGAATCACGGGCAGGAAACTGGAGCAGTTCCACGTTTCCGTCAGCATCGCTGCCGCCAGCAAAGTCACTTTTGAGCTGGTGTACGAGGAGCTGTTGAAGCGGCAGCTGGGGCTGTTTGAGCTGCTGATCAAGGTCAGACCCCAGCAGCTGGTTAAGCACTTCCAGGTGAGCTGCCCGCGGAGGGCTGGGCAAGGAGCATCCCAGCGGTTTTCGGGCTTGGCGGTGTTTCCTCCGCGATGCTGACGAAGGCTCGGTCTCTGCTCTCAGATTGATGTGCACATCTTCGAGCCCCAGGGCATACGCTTCTTGGAGACAGACAGCACCTTCATGACAAACGAGTTAACTGAGGCGCTCACGAAAGTGCAGAACGAAACCAAGGTAAAGCAGCAGCTGCTGAGCACTAACACTGGGGCAGCTTTAAGTTATGTTGCTTTAAATCTTTTCTTTCGGTTGCTTTTCAGGCTCATATTTTATTTAAGCCAACTGTGGATCAACAGAAGATAAACCCTGAACTTGATGAAACCCTCCTCAACGGTGATTTTCTTGTGCGTTATGACGTTAAGCGAGTTGCCACTGCAGGTGATATACAGGTAAAAAAGAAATAAAAATGAAAATCCTTTCAGATCACAGGTGCAATCAGCAAAACAGCAACATAGGCTTTGAAACAGCAACAGTAACAGAAAAAGCTATTTCCATTAACACAGGGTCAGCAGGAACTGATGGCGATGTTCAGCAGATCCCTAGGGACACCAAACACATTGCAAGAGCGGATCAGCCATGAAAAAACAACCATCTCCCAAATTTCGTTTTGAGACCAAATACATATTGCCACTGCATAGCTGTCTCTTTGCATTCTCTTTCTGTCTGTCTTTAATTTATTTAAGACTGATATAAGGTGTATTTGCAGCTTCTTGTAAATGAAGTTTAGAGGAATGTGATTTATATATAACAATTAAAATGACTGCTTAGTTTTTTGGTTTTTTGTGTGTGTGATAACTGAGGCATAACTGAAGAGAGCAGGAACTTAAAAATACTTATGGACCAATGCACACCCTAGGAAATATAGTACATTACTTTCCATACTGTTTCACTGATGAAGTGCAGATGGATGTGCTAAAAGCTGGCGATCACCATCAATGAGCAGAGATGTGCTTGTAGCTGAGAATACAGAGGTAACAATGTACCGTGATATACACAGACACATCACACACATGGCATCAAGACATACGATTCATATAACATGAAAAAAGCTTGAAATGCAGAAAATAATCTAAATATTCTGATTATGTATCAGCTGTTTTAGGCAAATGGCTCCTGTGGTCAGGTGGATCATCTGTCCTGCTCCGTTCGCAGTCTCTGCCACAAACCCTTCTGGTCAAAAGCTCTTTGCGCATTTGCCAGAATCTCTGTTACATCCATCAGAGGCTCTGTCTGTCATCTCATTTCAAAGATATTTTTAAGATATTTTTCAGTGACTGTCTTCCACTTTAACCTGTTCATATGCTTTTGAGGCAGATTCAGAACATGGTAAAAAGGGATTCACAGTGGATATCCCCAGCTCTCTTACCAGCAGCATCCATCGCCCGTGCCGAAGCCGTGCAGTAACCTGAAACACGCAATGCCGCTTCGCCCTGGGCCACCTTTAGCTTCCGCTATTTTTCCATTACCAAATTACTTTCCCTCTGCTGCACGACAGCTATGGGTATCCCCTGAAGCAGTGGTCTTGGAAGAAGTTGGGTGGGTTAAGACATGGAGTGACACAGACTGCTTATTGTAACACTGAAAGCCACTTTGTCCATTGGCACGAAATAGGAGCATTAAAATACAAGATATATTTTTATACATACATTTTAATAGTTCCTTGATCTGTTTTGTTTGTTTGTTTGTTTGTTTGTTTTTAGAAGAACCAAATGCTGACCATGGAACCCTCTTTTTGCTACGCCAGAATATTAAGATGCAATGTTTACTGATTAAGCTGCAGTGTTTATTTGTTTATAAGTAATTGTATGCATGTTTTTACATTTTGTATTTCAGATCGTCAATGGGTATTTTGTGCATTACTTTGCACCCCAGGAAATGCCGGTGTT
The DNA here is from genome assembly GCA_013399475.1 of Chauna torquata. Lineage (NCBI taxonomy): Eukaryota > Metazoa > Chordata > Aves > Anseriformes > Anhimidae > Chauna > Chauna torquata. The sequence continues at coordinate 266,643 of VXAL01008553.1, read as the reverse complement.
TCCCAAAAACGTCATCTTTGTTATAGACCGAAGTGGCTCTATGGCAGGCAGAAAAATTGAGCAGGTAACTTGTTTCAGGTACTGACCTCTGCTCGTACCAGGGACAGACACCAGCCTTTCAAGGAAGTGACCATGAATTTCACTTTTGAAACACATGCTGCTTGTGTCCACAGCAAAATTCTCAGAAATACTTGGAAATAAGTATGCACAGACGAAGGCTGTTAAAGTGCAAGACGTGCCTGATAAGGCTGTGTGCATGGGTGTCGTATCTGGAGGCAGAGAGCACTTTGCCTGTCTCCACCTTTGCAGAATATTTTGCTGTTTTTTTTCTTTAATGAAGTTTAAAGAATTAATTTGTCAATTTTGCCTTTACTGAAGGCTGTGTACATAGATTTGCTAGAGAGCAGACAAGTCTTCTACAGCCCTCTTGGGAATTTTTGTTTTGTGTCTGTAAGTCAGGTTAATTAGCCATTTCTGATGGTCTCAACCTGAAAAATATCATTAGGTCAAAACGAAGGCTCTGAGCTGCATCTCGAATACTGCCGATCGGAAACCTCCTTGTTACGCTGCAAATCCACTCCCAATTCTGATAGAAAAGTAGAAATATTCAAAGTGGTTGTTTTCTGCTCGGAACAGACGAGGGATGCCCTATTGAAGATTTTGCGAGACCTCCGCCCCGAAGATCATTTCAGCTTTATCACCTTTAACAACAAAGTGGCGGAGTGGAAGAGCGCTTTGCTGCAAGCCACCGCAGAGAACGTGGCCAGCGCCGCAGGATTTGTGCAGACTATTACTGCTAGAGGAGGTACAAGGCACCACCTAGACACCTGTGACCATAAACACACACCCAACGGCGTACAAATAGCACTTACTTAGGCAAAAATGATTATTTATTAGTCATATAGTGTCATAGAGCTGCCGTCAGTGCTCACAAAGCTGGTGAGTTCGTGTGTTATGTGTAATATTTACGGGTGATGAGTGGGATAGGAAGGCTGGCTGTGGGAGAGGTGACTACCTCACAGTACTGCTATTGGGAGAGATGGTTGTGTCACATCCACGAACTACACAAGCCAGGAAGTTTTGTTTAAGATTTTTGCAACAGAGATGGCTGAGAGATTTCCAACAGAACATTTTTTCTACAGGAAAATGACAATTCACTCAAACATTTCACAGCAGTTTACTGATTTTTTTTTTAAATATCAAGGTCCTCTTGTAAAATAAAATGCTAACAAAGTCGTACTGCTATGGCTCTTTCTGTGCACAGTTGTACTGCTATGGCTCTTTCTGTGCACATTACTGTAAGCTATACTGCAGAAACAAAATAGGCAAAAAAGGCAAGAAGCATTTCGATTGCTACATCTCACAGTGCACGTTATTTTTGCTATTTATTTTCAGGCAGATCTAAAAGGCTTTATCTCATTAATGTTACGCTGCAGGTATTAACGTAGGTTCTCTCGCCCCAGGAGCTAACACTGATAAAGGTCACCCGTGCCTAGAGCTCTTTTCTTCAGCTTCTCTCATGAGCCTAGGGGACATTTCTTCAACGTGGGTTGACAGATGACGGTTTGCTTATTTAAGCACTTTAAATGGCTCTGGACATGATTGAATTTCCCATGACATATGTGTGGAAAACGGTCCCAAAAGAACACTCCAGCACCGCAGTGTCATACACTGTAATTAAACCAGCAGGCTAAACCCCTAAATCCTTGTCTCTCTGAAGGATTGCTTCCTGCAGAAAACTTTAATCAACTCTGCAGGGGCTCTGCAGGTGAAGCGCACTGATTTCTTCATCTGATTATCCTTTCCAGGTGAGCGATGCCTGCTTTCTCGTTACAGGCACAGATATCGATCGTGCCCTGCTGACTGCTGTGAGCGTGCTGGATAAAGCCGAGAGGCTGCCGGAGCGGAGTGTCTCCATGATTATTCTGCTGACTGATGGTCAGCCCACTTCTGGTAAGGAAATTCCAGCCTCTGTCCTCTCTCTCCATGATGTTTTTTTTTTATATTTTATGCTTGCATCCCAGTTGTTGGTGGACATAGTCTGTGGTTTTGATGGGCTTTGCCACAAGCCGGCTCTGCTGGATCCAGGCCTGTGCTCGGGAGGGGATGCTTATGAAAGGGCTCTGGCAAGAGCAGTGGCAGAGCCAGGGAACCCATGAGCACATGTCCTATAGCCGGGAACTGTTCTGCGAAATACCATCGGCTTCCCAGTTTATAAACTAGGGGGAAGTGTTGGAGATATGCCAGGCATGGCTGAAACGTGAAAGTCAAATTCTTGGAGCTGAAATGTGGACGTTTTGCATATATTATGTATAGTCCCCTTTGAGAGGCATCGTTTATAGTTCTTCACCCTCCTTGCCTCAAACTTGAGATATTTTCAAGGTGCCTCTAGTTTTGTATTCTTTTCCGTGTCTAGATCTTAGCTATTGGTCACCTCTGACACCACAACCAGGGGGACAAGAGAGAAATGTTTGGTTAAATAAACAGTAAATCCCATTGCAATGGCACAAACATCACTCCTGCGAAACAGGAGGAGCTTGTCCAAGTGTTGTGCGGCACCGACATCTCTCCCAGGGCAGCGATACCAATTCAGCTGCAGGCTCTGTAATGAGCCCAGTCTGCCTTCCAGACTGCGTGATCCACACTGCTTTGGATTTTGTTTGTTTGTTTGCTGTTCTTTGTTTGTTTTGTGTGTTGTGGTTGTTTCTTTTAATAAAACTCAGTGCAGGGTGCTGCCTGCTGAGCAGGGCCGTGGTGAGCCCCAAATATCCTTGTACTTCCACTAGTTTGCTTGAAATCAGACAGAAGTGGAGTGCCATGCAGATACAGGCAATGTAATTGCACGCACCTAGATTTTCCTTGGGAAAGCAGGCTGAAAGGGAATATCTGAGCTGCTCTCACAGCGTTGCTACACACAGTAATAGTGCCTGCCCGGAACGGTGGACAGAGAGATGCTCGCCACACAGGGCCATCAGCGGCTCTTCGGATGGGATAAGATGATGGTCTCACGCAAAAGGCCTGGGAGAGAAGCATGGCTGCGTTAATTTGCAATTTTTCTGAATTGCGCCGTTAACCAATCCATTGTCCTCTGAATTCAGGCACAAAACTTTTGTGGATGCTGCTTGTCCTCCCACTTAAGATCAAGCGTTTCCATCCCTCGCGATGTTAACTTGTGGTGTCTGCGCCTTACAGTCTAAACACCTCCTCTGGTCCCTGTAATCTTGTAAAACATTTTGCACTTACCTGTAACAGTATGAGTAGAAGTAATAAGAGTCATTAAGTGGGAGAATCAGGTTCTGGCACTCAAAATGCAGGATGGTGCTTTTGTCTTCAGTTCAATCGACTGAATATTGTCCATATAGCTCATATTTTATTGTGAATTATTGTTAAGAGACTTTAGGCAGCATTTTCCATTAAATCCACTGCTGTCTTTTTGTACTTTAAAAAAAAAATCATGGGTATATTTTTGTTTCAATCACAGGTGAGAGTAATGTGGAAGTCATTCAAGAAAACATAAAGAAAGCGGTCAATGGGAAATATGCCCTCTTCTGCCTTGGTTTTGGGTTTGACGTCAGTTATAGGTTCCTGGAGAAAATGGCCCTAAGCAACGGGGGAATTGCACGTCGACTGTATGAAAATGCTGATGCAGCCTTGCAGCTCCAGGTCAGGACTAAGGAATACGCCAGGAAAGCCATCTGTGAGCTACGGCTCCAGTCTAGCCCTGACAGCAAAACCACAGATCTGAGATGAGAAGTTGGTTCTGAGGTTATCTGCTAATCCTGGGGAAGGAGGAAGGCAGTATCGGTTTGGGGGCATCCGAGAGTTTGTACCCTAACCGTGACTCAGGGTTGATGTCTTCCCCAAATCAGCTAGCATTTGGACAAGCCTACAAATTCACATTTTTGTATCTCTACAAATAGACAAAATGTCCAGTGGAAGTGATTGTGACAAACCTTTGGTTCTTGGGTCCAATTTCAAACCGCTTGAAGAGATGCTGGTGGGTGCTGTTTGTTACGGTTTCCCTGGAAGTTGGCAGGTAGCTCGAGGCACCTATTGGCAAACCAGCGCCCTGCAGTACCGCCCGCCTGGGACTTTCCTGCCCCTTAGGAGACAGGATGCTAACTTCAGTGCTGCTCTCTTTTTGGGAGCTCACTTCTGCCCATATTGGCTGGACGCACAGAGCACAAGGATTTGCCAAATGCCAGCCCCGGTCCACTGAAGAAGAAAGGGAGAGATTAAACCTCAGGATTAGTCAAGTTCAAAAAAAAAAAAAAAAGCCAGATGTGAAAAGTGGTTAAAGCAAGACTTCTAACTGGGTGGAACGATGATAATGGGGATGCTGCTTGGGTACTTGAATTACCATGGGAAATACAATTTGTACGGCATCACCAGCCTGGCTGGAGAAGGTGTGCTGAAGCTTGGGAAGAAACTCAGTTTTCAAGGCTTGCAGGTGTCTCACACAAGCAGCTGCTGACCACCTCTGTTGAAAGAAAAAGCTTTTCTCCCTGCTTTTTAAGGGGGTTTTAGCTGTTCAACAAATTTCTTTGCTTAATTTGTGTGCGCGTTCTGTCTCTCTTTCTCTTTAGGGCTTTTACCAAGAGGTGGCTACTCCAATATTAACGAAAATCGAAATGCAGTATCCAGAAAACACTGTTGAGGGATTAACAAAGAACAATTTCAAGCTGTTTTTCGAAGGATCTGAAATCGTAGTGTCTGGAAAAATTAGCAATGGGCTTGATCTTTTGCCGGTAGAAATTAAAGCTCAGTCAGTAAGTGTTTAGCTTAATAACTGTGAAAAACATATTATCTCCATGCTGTCTTTTATGGCGCAGTAGGAGACTTCGAGAAGACGTGCGTGTGCAATATATATTCTCTACATTTGGACGTTCAGTTGTTTTCCCATTCTAGGAAGATATTTGAGAATTCAAAAAAAATTCCTCTCCTGAATCTGCTACAAAAGAAAAAAACTTGAGGAATATCTACAAATAAGTAGACAATAATTGTAATCCTTTCAAAACCATAATATTTGGGCCTTTCAAGGTTTTTGTTTGTTTGTTTTTTGGAAACTTGCTTGTATTTTTAGAATGAAGAGGGAAACCTACATTTTTCATTTAAAAAAAAAAAAAGTTTAAAATAGAACGATTTCATAACTCCTTCTTTTCAATTTTGTTTTGAGTCCAGAAATGTATATCCAAAATACATGCTGCTTTGGTGGCTTGGGGTTGCATTTTCCAATGGGAAAACAGCTTGCTGAAAAGTTTTTAAGGGATAAAAGGGCACTTTAGTCCTAAAAGATGCTCTTTTAAGTCTAATAATATGATTATAAGAGAAGTCTGGAACTATTCTGATGGTCAGTTTTCTCCCACTGCAGCATACTAGTGACTTGACTCTTAAAGAAGAAGCAAATGTCAAAGAGAAGGAGCAAGTATTTCAAAATCAAAGTTACATCTTTGGAAATTTCATAGAAAGGCTGTGGGCTTACTTAACCATTCAACAACTTCTAGAGAAATCGTAAGTTGTTTTAATGCTTTGTACTGTATTACAAATTTCTAACTTCTTAAAGCACTCTGCAAATTCCTTATTCACAAATAATACGATGGGAAAGCACAATGAAACAGAAATATTTCTGCACCTAGTATTAAAGATACAGTGTACTGGAAGAATACCACATTACTGAATGAGGAACGTGAGATGCCTTTCAGTTTATGATGGGATTGTATCATTAAATATATGTGTGTGTGTGTGTATATATAATATATGAAAACAATATAAAATATTCTTCATGACATTACTATGAAATGTATTTTAATTGTATGGATTGTGTTGAACCATTGTTACGCATCCAGCAATATTGTCTATAGATAAAGGAATGACAATAGCTAGTAAAGAGAATGGTATATATGTAAGAAAGACATTTCATAGATTGTGTGTTTGCTATTTTTAACCTCTCTGAAACATATACAGGCTCCAGTGTTGCAAGCAATTAAGCATCACCGTCACCTCAAGCACATCTCAACAGGATTACTCAGCCTTCAAAAATAAAAAATATCTGTTAATCCAAATCTGAAGACCTCCTGCTCATAGACTTTGTATGTTACTTCTTCATCATTAACACAGACTTTAGTATTTCAGCCCAAGAAGAGCAGCAGAAAGCCCTGGAGGCGCGAGCCTTGGAGCTGTCTCTGCAGTATGGCTTCGTTACGCCCCTCACTGCCATGGTGGTCACCAAACCTGCTGGCCAGCAGCAAACTGAGCTAGCGAACAAACCCACCGAAGCTGGTAAGTGGGCGTCATACAGCCCCCGGGAACGCGCGGTTGCTGCTGATTTGCTGTTGACCCCCAGCACCGTTTCGTTCCGCCGGGGTGGGACAGGGTAATGAGCCACATCGAAGATGGGAGTTTAGGGATTGGCCTCCTTCTGAAATAAGGCACAGAGGATTTTTCCTAAACGGTGAAGTGGTAAAACAGACGCTACTATTGAAAGAGAGAATAATTTGTTTAAATATTGATTAAAAGTAATTTAACAATTGTTACACGGCATTCCCTGCCCTTCCAAAGGAAATTCTACGATTTTCCCTGTGGCATTGAAGTGGGAAAATGGATGCAGAGGAGGAAAGCGAGCCATGTCTAGGAGTCTTGCGTGTGCTGTACCTACCCTCCTTTCAACACACAAAAAAAATCTCTTCACCTGCAGCCCCAACACATACTTCTCCCAGTCTTCTGTTTTGCACATGGATAAAATAATTTACTGTTGACTGTGTAACACTAATCTGTCCCTCTTCCTTGTGTTAGATAATGAGAAGCCCAGCAGCTTTCCAGTAGGAGGTAAATGTTTTCTGTTTTTCCAATAGCATATTTCCATAATAGTCTCTAAAGACAAAAATAGCTCGCGGTGCTTGTACCATAAAGGGGAGTATCTGAGATTTGGAAAAATAAGTGGAGGACAGTGTAAGCAATGACTGGCAGGCTCTGTGCAGGGCATGGGTGGGTAACCCGACCCAAGGGAGAAAATCTTGCGGTCGGAATGTATGAAAGGCCAAAATTCCTTGACTCATGAGGAAAAGCAGTTCTTCAAGTGAACGATGCCAGTGATGTTTTCTGCTTCTTCCTACCATATACAAAGCATCTGTCAGAGAATTAAGCTCAAGATATTTTGGAAAGACTCATGAGGATAATCTAGATATTTTTTCTGTTTTTGGAAATAACATATTTATTTGAATGTTAGTCTAAAACTTCCAGCATTATCAATCCCATAATCTCAACTATGATAACACATCATAACAGCAATGTTTTTGCAGAGAGAGTCCTGCTTTTGCTCTAGCTCTTTCATGGAAATATATCGAAGGAATTAAAGCACTGCCCTGTCCTCTGAAGGCTGCGTGTGTCAAAGTGGCACCGGGGAGTTTAGCAGCAGCGAACTCCCCGGCCTGCATCGCTGGGGCCACGCTGAGCTCCGCGCTGCCCTTCCCTCGAAGGAGGCTTTTGTCTGTTCCCATCCCGTGGCTGGAATCATTTTCCAGGGATCAGTGCTCATGTTCTGTGGACTTCATTACTGCAGATAATTGGCTTTGGGAAAGGGAGACAGATGCAGCTGGAGAATTACACGTTTGATTTCTGAAACACTCTGTAAGACACGTAACACAAGCACGGGTGAGATACAGGTACTCTCTTTCCTTTCTCCAGACACTTACAGAATGAGTGCAGTACTTCCTGGTAAGTTCTCCTCTTCGTTTTTTAGAATTCAGGATAATTTTCTAAACTTCATCTCGTATGCAACATTACATTATCAAATGCATTTTGATTGCAGATGCCTACTCAGTATACAATTGTTTCCTTTTTTATAGGTATTTCAGTCCACAGATATTTTACAATGACCTATAAACTCTTGAAAACAATCTTGGTACCTTTTCACAAAACAATATTAAACCTCTTGAAAAGAAATGTGAAAGTTCTGGAAAAGCATACATCAGTGAGCTGAAGGAAATGTGGCTTGGTTTAAAAAAAAAAAAAAAATTAATAAATCACCAGGCAGGGGGTTTGCCGTGTAAAGCCAGCACGTCTGCATGGTGACAACACGCGTCCTCCACGGGCAAGCGCCGGGCGCTGCAGTGACAGAGCTGGCACCGCTGCACCGCGAGGGTCCCCGTAACGCGGAGAGCACAAGGCGGTGGCCACCGCGCCGTCTGCGTGCGCACGCGGAGAAGTCAGCGGGTAGCGAGCAGGGGGAACTCGCTGTTTTAAAAGTACGGGGAGATGCAGGGCACGACCCCAAACCAAAGAAACGTTGGAAAACCTTTTATTTCAGGTCGACGGCGCTCTGAGCCCCAGTCTGGCAGTAACAAGAAGCTGTTTCCGTCAGGTTGTTATCCGGTCGCGTGCGAGAGGAGCTGGGTGGGTGCGCTGGGAGCACCGAGGGGGTTTGCCAGGCGCTGAGCCCTCGCGCAGCGCAGGCTGAGCCTGAAAGCGATCGGCACCCGGTGCTGTGCTTCCTATCCCCGTTGGGGCTTCTTGGTTTAAGCAAAGCTCCCCGTAGCAGTCAGTCTCTGCTAAAAAGGCTTCTACCCTGGTACTCTGCCTGGTTAATTAGCTGAGCTAGAGGAAAAAAATGTTTCTTTAAACTCTTGCTAATTTTAAGTATTTCAGTTGGCAGGCTAAGCAAAGAAGTGAGACTGCAAACTCTTTGTAAGTAATACACATAGTAGTCCCACTTTAATAGTTAATACGTAAGGTAATGTTTTCTTCTGACTGTATCAATTGCTCTAAGAAAATCCTTTAACTATTCCTTGGCTGGTTCTTTCCACGAAAATGTAAAGTATCCCTGTACCCCACAAGAAAGCCTCACTGGCTTGTGGATGCAGCCGAGAACAGAAATGTGGTGTAACAGACCTTCAGCCTCGGCTCTTTGAGGGATCATTCTCCTTAATAGACTCTAAGTTTGAAAATCTGTTGTTTTTGTTTGTGCCAAGTTGCTGCTCCTGGGTGTGATTTTTTCAATAATAATCACTGTGTTCATTTAGTTCTCCTATTCTGTAAAAACTATGACTAATATTTTAGGTACAAATAGACTGAATAATTTTGCTATGCCCATCCAAAGGGCACAGGCTAGATTTTTCTTCTCATGCTAGCATGGTTCTTCTTTTCAGCCAACAAGCATCCACTTCTCTCACTATTACCCGAAGAAAATACTGATGGGCAAACACAGCCTTCTGCCCTCCTGCTGTCGGATCCAGAGCAAGGTGAGTGAGCCACATCCCTCATGGGGTGGGAACTGACCTTGATCCAGCAGAAAGACACAACAAGCGGGACTCACGTCTGTGGCCATGGCTTCTCCATGCCCATGACAACCTTCTCTTGCGTCAAGGGAATCAACCCCTGATATCAAGGGAAAAGGAGCGACCCTTCAGCCGATGTCTTTGGGAATGCCCCTATTTCATGAAGGGCCATATCGTATCCTGCCACCTTGCAGTGACTGGGGAGGCTGTGCTTAATTTTCCTCTCGCTCAGGCAACATTAACCTTCAGCGTGAGGCGACTGAAGGCATTTCTTTCATGTGTGGCTGTGGGCCACCTCCTCCTCCTGCTGGTGTCACGTGCATGGCCTTGAGGCTTGTCCCTGGCCCAGCTCTTGGGGGCTTCTGGGGATGCAGAGACCTTAAACCCCATCACCTCTACACGCTAACAGGAGGATGCGTGCTCTCAAAGCGCTGCATTGTTTTCACGGTCCGGTACTCAGAGGAGTCGTGGCCCTGAGCGCTGGTGGTCAGCTGCTCTGATTACAGAGCACCTCTAATTGGAGCCAGCTCTAAGAGAGGAGGCAGTGACATGGGGCCAGACACAGACTCTGCTGCAGCCTTGGGGCATGTGGGTCTGAAATCTGGAGGTGCTGTGCCTCCCAGCAGCAGATTTGAGACCCATAAGTACAACAAAGCTGAAGCAGTTTTGTTAAGATCACCCCTACCTTACAAGCAAGGTACTTGACAAATCTGTGCCAATGTTTTTAAAGGGCTCTCTGTGAGTGGGAAACGCGAGGACAGAATAAATCAGTTTGTGCAGTTTGAAATTACCTACGTGAATCCCGCTGTGCAAATCAGTGTCTCCGTGGATGAGATTGTCTTAAGCCACGACAACAAGAACACTCGGCTGCCGTGGATGGAGTCAGCCGCCTCCGCTGTCCAGGGGTAACAGACATCACTCCGTCCTTTCCCAGTCTTGACGATGTGAATCACATCTCCTTTCACCCAGTTGTCCACTTTCACACGTGCTATCTGCTTCAAATAAGTGCTTCCAAATGTCCTTATCCAGTGAATAACTCAACATTTACCTTCCAAAGAGATCACCCGCAGCGGCGCGTGGCAGCCCCTGTGCCGCTGCCATGCTCGCGGCCACCAGGCACGTTGTGTTCATGCTGGCACGGGGCGAGCACCGCAAAGCGATGTTTTTGACATTTACTGTATCTTTTATACATCAGTTGGCTCCACATGGGCTGAAGTTTTCTTTTTTCTCAGTTTTAGCAATAACACACATCTGGGCATCTGACATTTTTTATGGGAAGGCGTGAAGTGTTTGAATAGCTGTCTGTAACTCTAACAAATGCCTGCTGTTGCAGAAAGGGTACTTCAAACGTGTGCTGCATTTGTCTGACTAGTTTGTGTAGGCGCCTTCGCGACCAAGCCCTCAGCCAGTTCCACTGGTTTTTTTGTGCTGCTGGAATAAACCTCCAGGATGAGCTGCTGTTGCTCTGGGGCAGACAGGAGGCACAGTACTCCCTCCCTTATAGTCACCCCTAGACAGTAGCAGAAGTCCAAAAACAACTGCTTTCAATTATTTTTGTAATCCAAACAGAGCCAAGAATATGCTGGATTTATGCCCCTATATAATTTGTCTTCTGCAAAGCAGAGTAATCCTCCTGCTTCAAGCCAGCTTCCGAGACCTTGAAACTGCAGGGATCAAAATTAAAATAAATAAATAAATCAGGGGTTAGAGAAAAGGCAGGGTCTGAAACATCTTGTGAAATATCCAAGAAAAACATATTTGTCTTGTTTTCAGAACTGATTCAATTATTTTATTGAGTCCATCCTCTTTCTCATTAAAATGATGGAATTTCTTTTTCCCTTGAAGGATTTTTTGCCATTATAGATATAAAGGTGTTTAATCAGTAAAAAGCTCTTCTCCGGTGTATTTGCATGTATCCTGACATGGAAGAGGTGTTGAGTGGCATATAGAGGAAAGATATGCCATTTATTAAAATATTAATGCCTTAATATTTTAAGATATGATAACATATGTTAAAATACTACAATATTGAGTTAACTCTATATTAAGATAACTTAATATGTTAATATTTTAATATAACCACTGGCAGAGCATGAAAAATGCAATTGCAAAGAGACAAAAGGCAAAAAATATATATGTTAATTAATGTCAACTAGTTACATATATATTCTGTCTTAATATTCTTCTTGAAATAACATTATCATTTATTTCCTAGGCTGAGAGTCTCAGTTGAAAAGGAAAGGAGCATAACAGTATCACTGTCTGATACAGTCACAGTAAAAATATTCCTTGTAAAGGTTCCCAATGATTTCCTCCAGCTGTGTTTCTTGAATATCGACCATTTTTCTGACAAAGTCACCGGAATTCTGGGTATGTATCATTGCAGATCTATACAGCAAAGAAGGACAGTCTTGTAACTAGGCTCCTGAAATGACAGTATGGTGCCTTTTGGGAGCTGTATTGAGTTTTACTTCTCTGGGTCCTGACAAACTCTCATGAAAATCAGTGAACAGGTGAGGCAGCAGGAATGGGGGCAGTAACTCAGGGGGTTTCTAGAGAAACTTTACAGTTAATTTATTCTTTTCAGGCATGTAATGTCACTATTTACTGCAGAGCAATCCAGCTGCTTTTCTGCAAAGAGGTGAGGTCTCTGAAGAGAGTCTTACCCTTGAAACACACCATAACGCTTTTCTACTCACTGGTGGGGTGAGCCTAAACAGGCTCCTGTGTGTTTAGAAAACACTAAAACTAAGACTAAAAGAACAGCCAGTGTGCTAGCTGCAAGGGCTTAACCTCAACAGTGCTGTGGAAGGATGTAAGTGTTGAGCAAATTCATTTGAAGTTAAATAAGGTGCTATAAATAATAGACATAAAATGGTAAATAATCAGGCAGGTAAATAAACAGTGGCAGTGTGCCTCTTCCTGGCACTGGCTATAGAATGAAAGCCAGCTGGTTCTGAACATCTCAACCCCCAAAATGCTGATGGGACTAAAGTTGGAGTTGTTTCAAAAACGGCAAGTGGAGAGGCTGCGTATTCTACAGCCAGGACAGGGAAAAAAAAAAAAAAAAAAGTGAAAACACATCAGAGCATCAGAGTAGGGCTAAATCTCCCTGTGGAGGAGTGTTAGGGATAACAGATCACAGCTGAAACACGTGAGTTTTCTTAATTTATTATGGGAGCTTCCAAACCTGCCTCTTTTTGGTTTTGGAGGCAGATGGCTGCCTTCCTGGAGTTATAGCTTCCATTTGGGTTAAGTCAACAACCATAATCAGGTGTTTTGGTATTATTTTAAAATAATTTGTGTGTCTGTTGCTCAGGTCAATTTTATTTAAAAGCACAACTTGAGAGTAATTCCAACGTAAATCAGAGAGCTGATGAAATACTTCTGAGTGCGTCCGGATCTGAGCACAGAGTTACCAGGTAAGAGAGGTGGGATAAGGGTAAGTCGTGCGCATGCTTTGAGGTTTATTTTATCAGCAAAAAGCAGAGATCAAAAGAAATGAAGCTAAGAGTTTGACTATAAGAATACACCTCTTCGGTGTAATAGGAACCTGCCCTTGAATGTTTCCTGAACAGCCAGAATCTGTTGCTTGTGAAGCGATGCTGCAAGGCTCAAGGCTCCTGTTTCACAGGGCGGGGAAAGTCTCAGCCTGGGGCTGTGGTTTGCATGAAAAGTGCCGAATAGATTAAGTTCTGCTGCCCAATTTTCATGGCTAGGGAGGGTGTACGCTCAGCTGGATTTACCATGAGAAAAAAAATTTACACTCGACTTGCTTGTAGCAAGTTCCTGTGATGGAGTAGGAACGCTGTGAGTGAGCAGTCTGTGTTCACGGTCCCTGCGCGTCCCCACCACCGCTGCCTCCACGTGCAGAGTACAGACGCACCAGCTCTGCCCCACTCAGTCCCTCTGACTTTTGGTACCATCTGCAAACATGAGGTCTGGCCAGGGTCGATTCTAGACCTGCCTCTTATCACAAATTTTTCTTGTTTTGATTTCGTTTCAGGCTATACAAGAAGGATTACAGGCTTGAGTCAACCAGTGATCCTGTTTCCTGCTGGTCAATAGGCGGAACTTCCTAGAGAAGAGGATTTGGGGCAAGAAAACAGCACAACTGATGCTTTTCCACATATTTTTGATACTTCCTCTTGCCAAGAAAACCATACAGTTAAAGCTTTACATGTGCATATATATAACCGTCATAAATACCTTACCTCAAAATTATACGTTCAAGCTGCGAAGGTGCTGGCTTGTTGTTTGTAATTTCAAAATGCTTTATAACAGTGCGGTTCTGTTGTTGAAGATTTATGCGAATGAACTAAATAAAAGTGACATTATCAGCTCACAGTTTGATATGGACAGATAGACTTAAGCTTCTGAATAAAAATAAGCAGTGGCACCACCCAATCCAACAAACGTGTCGTGCAAACAGTAATAGATTTCTCAGATTTGCGCTCGGTATCCAGTTAGAAATGACAGTGCTCTTGAACTATGTGTTTTGCAAAAAGAGTGAAGACTAGAGCAGTATTAGCTTGCCATTTCTGACACTGGTTATTTTACGGAGGAAAAGAAGTCTTGCTGTATTAAGGTTCTTTGGACATAGTTCTGTAGCAGTGTTCAAAACTGATGAAATTAGCAACAGTAATGTGATTGATGATGGCAACCCACGCTGGCTCTAGTTCCAGCAATTGTTGCAGAGCTTCTGAGGCTCTGCTTTAAAATGTCTGCAAAACAGACATTGACTTGTTGCGAAACAGACCTCTGACTTGTTGCAAAAGACAGCTTTTCAACCCTGAAACATAGCATCTTGGGTTTTGGCGAGGTTTCATGTAACACTCTGCAAACAGTGGGCGATGTTCTACAAATAATGAACAACTCAAAACAACACGTAGCGCATGGACGTAACGTTCCAGAGGAAATGTACACACAGAAGCCTCTGCCCATGGAAGGAAATTAGGAGCTTTAACCTCCAATTTTTTTCATAAATTTTAATTACTAAATTAATTTGTTTCAGAATTTCAGCTACTCTGTATCTTTGAACACGTGCCAGCACTGCAGAAGGTTTTACAGAAATTGCTTTCTATCCTGCCGGTAATGGGTAACCGGAAAAACTTTACTTTAAAGCAGTGTACTAAAAGAGAAGCAATTCTTGCCAAAGTCAGTAAGATAAAACAACCTATATCACTAGAAGCCTCTTTTTTTTTTTTTTTAAAGAACAGTGCAGACATAATGCTATGATTTTTGTGAATTGCTCGTACTTTCAAGATGCAGATTTGGAGTTGCAGATTTGGCTGGACAAATTAGACAGCAGACCATGAAATTTGGAAGCTGAAGACAGCAGATTGCTGGCTTTGCCCCCATCATAAGCAGGCTTGCCTATTTGAAAAGTAGGAGATTATTTCCATTGTAAATGAACTTGGTATTTCAATTACATGCAGGTGATGCTGGGTTTTATCAGGTGACTTACTGCAAATTAAAAATTCACTGCTTTCAGTTACAGGGCAATTATGTTTTCCCTTCTCCACCTGCCTGCTAAAAGCAAGAATAGCAAAGAGCACTGAAATCCTGGAGCAGTGAGGCATGGCTGGAGGGCAGCTCTCTGCTGGTGCCCTCTGCTAGGCTCAAGCGTGCACAGGCCATTCCTGAGAGCTCTTCTCACCTGTCTGCTAAAACCTGTAATGACGGTGGTTCCCCAAATGCCCCAGGCAGCCTGTTGCTCTTTTAATTCTCCCTTGATGCAAAGAAGCAGATCCTGCTGACCTTCATAGGTGGGGGAAAAAAAAAAAACAGCAAGTCGTCTACACTGTGGTGAGGTGCTGTGCCTGGAGCCACGCTGGGGCCTGCACCCCACGGCCGATGGAGCCTCCTGGGTCTTACGGGAGGTGCTCGCCTGCTGCACCCACAGGGATGTTTGTCTTTTCTGTGGCAGCCTTACGTCGCTGGTGTGCCTGGTTACTGCGTCTCCCAGAGTCCTTCTGCCGTGCTCCTTCCCCGCTGTACGTGTGCTTTCCATTCTCTAGGTATGTTCCATTTCACTCTTCTCACTTGAACTGCACCTGAATTTGTTGTTTAGTCGCTCTCCTCCTACCCTTTCCAAGTCCCGAAGCAAGTTCTGATGGGCTTCTGATGTCCTACACTCCCTCTCCTTGCCCAAAAGGCATCGTTACGTGGAAGTTGGAAGCAGACACAGGCAATAACGAGTATTTTGAGTGCTATAATTTCTAATTCTGATGCAGAATATACGGCATGTATCACATGCCTCTCTTTGAGCAGCATTGTACCAGTTGCTAGTAGGAGTAAAATTTTTACCTAACTGTAAGTATCTGTCTGCCTTTTCTCTCTCTCCTTAGTGTTACTTTTAACTATATTTGCAGCTATTGCCTATGTTGCAGGAATCTTGGAAGAATTACTTATTAAAAAGCATATTTTTCTTTCTCCATCAGTGTAAGAGGGAGCTTCTCAAGCTGTCGCAAAAGCAGACTACAGCCTCTGAGGTCAACTTCTGGCTGACAAGTCAGTCACAGCTGACAAGACTCCCGCTACCTCTAGTGATTTGCCTCATCCCCATCAACTAAACAGGAAAGCCGTGGCTGAGGTCGCATCCAGTGTTGCCTTGCACCTAAACTATGCCAAGGTAGGTCAAGATCCGCTGGTTTTTTTTGTTTGTTTTAATAGAGCAAGCGAGTGTGGGACCAGCCCAGTTGGACAGTCCCACAACTCCTATCCCAGGATCCAAAATGGATCATTGCTTTTTTTCTTCTTTTCTTTTTTTTTTTAATATTATTTTACTCCATCTAACACATTATTTTAGAATAACAATTCAGAACCATGCAAACTTAAGCTTACTAGTTTCAGTTTTCTGGTCTTCCTCATCCCCTCCTGTTTCTCTCCCTGCCTTCCTCATTTTTCAGTAACTTCTTACCTTCTGTAGAAACTACTGTTTTCTTTCATATTTTTTGTCTGAATTTGGACAGGCAGCGATATCTAGCCACTGCGATCACCTCAAGAATTGACTTTTTTATTCATTTGAATAAAGGCTTTCACACACACAAAAAATATATTAACCAAAAGACAGCTACTATTACTCAAATCTAAGAGCTGCTTGGAACTGTGACATTTCATTAATTTATAAAGACATGGGCATTCAAAAGTTAGGTTCAAATTAAAATAGCAAAATACAGAAGTCCTGGATTTAAACCACACTGCTAACAGTCATCTCGAGTAATGGCACGGCACCAACCAGCAGCACTATACAGTCAAGTGGTCAGATGATTTTAAGTATCACTGAATTATCCTGAAATATGTTCTGGTCTGTCAGCTGTCCTATTGTGTTGAATTTCAAAATACATCTTGCGTCCTGGGCTTTGTGAAACAGACATTAAAATATTGGAATAACAGAACAAGGCATTAAATGTTGATGCTTTTATTTAAATTGCTTCTGACACTCTGTTATTAATTTAAAATTGGATAGAATATTTCTGTTATGACTTACAAAGTAAACTTCTAAGTCACAATTTTAAAACTAGTAAATTAATACAGTAAAATAAGGATATTTTAGGGGATGAGAGATCTCTGCACAGAGAACAGCAGGATAGCTGTTTAGCACTCAAGATTTGAACTCACATACAGTAAAACTTTGAGAATCTGTCATATCTTGGCATTTTCAAACATGGCAAGCTTATGTATTATTAATACTTCTTCAACAATGAAAAGTACTGTTCTTTCAGGAGAATACTCTGTGTACCCATGACTTTGGAGGAAGTTGTTGTTTAAAACAGACTGGAAATGATATAGTCTGTATGAACACCATCTATTAGCCCAGCTCCATTGTTGTGAACAAACCAGCAAGGAATATCAACGCCATGGTTAGGATCTTCTCTGTAATCCTTCTGCCAGCCCCTGAAAGGCAAAATACAGTCATGGAAGCAGTGAAGCAGAAAATACAAATTGACAAGGTAGTCTTTTCTAAGGACTTGATTATTTTTTACCTTGTTACTGTCAGTTCCTTGTCTTTAACAATCATTGTGGCATCTGGTTTCTTGGAATCAGACCCAGGATGAATTTCAAGTATGGTGAAGTCAATGGGGTGGAAAAACTGTCCTAAAAGTAGAAGCCAAAATTACCATTTCAGGTATTTTGCACATATTAAAACAGAACAAACAGAAACCCCAGAATCTCTACATTCCCATGCTGTCTTCCAAGTTCCCTAAGAGTTTTGAATGCATAAGCAAACACCAAGTTTGGTGCAAGGTTGAAAGTATGCCTGTGTTATTATTTACTTTTCATAAACTAGAATTCTCTGCATATCATCTGTAAGTTCTAATTTCTGAGTGCAAAGTAAAATTGGTCTTTTCTAGATAGTCTTTAAGATAGCCTCACTTTGTGTCTTCTGTATTCAGCTGTATTTATTACATACTCTCCAAGTCTTTAGTTTTTTTTATCAAATAATACGTGTTGATCTCTGCAATTACTTGATGGGATTATGCTCAGAACAAGCCTGATATCTAAGGAATATTCATGTTCCTTACAGGATTAGCTTTTGGACTTTCTTGCCCTGCCTGGGCTGAAGCAGGATGCTGTTGGTGCTTTGAGTGCTGTAATGAGCAGAGATTTAGTTTACTCTGTGAAGTACAGAGGCAAATTCAAAGATGATGTAAATAGCGAGATGTGTAAATCAGTGAACTGTAACATAGTGTACCCACATGTCATATGGGCTTTTCTTGACTAGCCATTCTACTTGCAATTCATACCACAGCAGAATAATTTTTGTATCTGGACTAATCCTTTACCCTGAGGAGCAGGAAAGCATAAATAACATTCCATCCTTTTTCTGCTCTTTTTCTGTTTTGTTCCAGCATTTCCTAAGATTCATGAACCTAACATGTACTGCCACTGACATCTTGGCTCATTCTCCTCAGACCTCAAAGTGCACACCAAGACTGAGAAAAGTTCACAGAAGTTCATTATTTACCGCAATAAGTAAACTTGTTGACCCAAAAAGCATGTTTGCTGCTCTTACCTGATTTTGTAAGAGAATTTCCAACAGAGAATGCACACCACAAAACCCATTACACTGGCAGAAAATAGGATTCAGTGAGGTAGTAATTTTTATCCCTAAGTTAGCAACTTTGCCTTCTACTAGAATAATGTTATCTAACATGAAGAAAATCCTAGACAATACAAGGCATTCCGTGATTTTAATACATGATAGTCAATCAAGATATACCTTAACAGCTTCTTTCCTTACAAGGGTGCACTAACTGAGGTTTGGAATTTTTGACTGATGAACAAACACGTGCATATTCTCGGAGTGCTTGTACTTAGGAGAAAGGTGAAAGGAGAGATCAAACCAACCAAGAGGCTGGAGGAAAGGTGTAATAAGAAAAAAATACATCTGTAGGTGGGATTTAGCAAGATAAGAGGTTTAAAGATGCCAGTGAGAACAATGGGTGCTAGTGATTTCAGCAGCAGCAGAGGAATTTAAGAAAAGATAATGCATAAAACCTGACCCCAGAATATTTTGTCAGAAATCGTAATATGGTCAATCAATGTCATCTCAATTTCCTTCCCTATTTCAGTTCAGAAAGGCCAATTACAAGATTGTGTCTGCAAATTATGTAACCTCAAGGAAAGAAAAGCATATTCAAAATGCCGCTTGAAGTCTTACCTAATAATCCGTGGGTCTGTTCAGACAGTTTATGACTTTCCAATGTATACAGTCCTAAGAAATCCTGGTGGAGAGGATGTTTCTTCCATACTTGGTGCAAAACAATAACAAATGACGCACCACTGCCCATTGAGAGCATCAGATTTTTTTTCCTGTTAGTTATCAAAGTTAAACTGAGGAAAAAATAAAAACTTGACTTAGGGCATTGGGCTTCCCAGAGTTAACAGCAGTGATAAGAAATGAAGCAGGTCCAACAAACAAGCATGGCTTTATAAATTGCTCAGTGTTTTCTAAAACGAAGGTGTTTAGTTTGGTCTATGTGAATCTGTGTGTGGTCACAGACAGTCCAAGACTCACACTAAATAACACTGTAAAAGGCTACCTAGCCTTTAAACTTTTCAGAAAGATGTTTCTACCAAAACTCTTCCCATAACATCACAATTAATCACAGATAGGTTGGTGAGATTTAGATATAGCACCTCGTGCTCAGGAATAAAAATGTTATTGATAAAACCATCACTTTCTTGCCTGGATGCTACCTGACACCTTTTCACTTTCTTTTTCAGAAAATACAACTCCTGAACTATCTAGGTTAGTGCTAGGATAAAGATTTGCTTCTGATTGTGCTACGGGTATCACCAGCATAGCTGTCGTAACAAAAAAAATAAGTATCCTGTATGAATCACAGTTCTGCTCTGGTGTTCTTTCTGTTGCAGTGTCATGCTTTGAGAGGATAACGTTGGTCTGGAAACACAATGAAAACATAAAGGAGGAGGAGGTACTGCTGTTTCTTTTCTAAACTTTCTTTTGCAAAGGTATAAATGATTCTGTAATAGATACACCTCATGAAATATATACCTGCTGATAGGGCAAAATGTACCTATTCTATAAATATCACAATTTCCATTTCTTAAAATAGAGATTGGTTACAACACATTATTGTGTCTTTGCTTGACAGATTACATTCTATGTCTAAAGTTATTCCTTCAGTGTTCGCAAGTCACTGTTGCGTTAAGCACAATAACAAATCTAGTTTTACCTTAGTCATACTAATGGAAAATCAGGGCAAATTCTGCACTTACTTATTCCAAGCAGAGAAACTTATGAATAATCATTCAGCAGTTACACAACAAAGTAGAGAGTGGGATCCAGCATGATTTTTCTTCTTTTCGGGTTTTTTGGTTGTTTTTTTTTTGTTGTTTTTTTTTTTTTTTTGCATATTCAGACAACATATCTTAAAAGTATGTCTTTGATCAAACCCCAAAAAGAGTGTAAAAAGGAATACAGGAATCTGATATTCCTTCTGTAAGCCTTACCCTTCTTGTTGCAATGTGACCGAGTCAAGCCAGGTGAAAGCTGTCTTTTCATTGCCATTCTGAATTGTGATCTTCTCAGGAGTTACTATCACTTTTAAATCCAGGTGTTTGTTTGCAATGCCAAGTTTTCCAAAATACGTATTTTGGATTTTTGCATCGCTATTTGCTCTCTTATCACCAATCAGTTCTCCATTGACTGTGATGCCTAATATAAAAAGGAAACATCAAATACTGTTTTATAGATAGGATTTCAAGGAGTGTTGCGGTAATTTTAGCTACAGCTCAACAAAACAAATTCAAGTTGAAAGATAGATCAGAATTACTTGTGCATGTTTGTGCAAAAGTAGAGTATAGGAATAAAGCTCTGGAGGCTGTTCTGTAGACATCCACAAAGACAACAACCACCTTATTGATAAAAGTTGAATATTTCCTAGACCACAAAATTCTGCGATGGGCACAAATAGCCTGTGTGCCATCAGTCTCTCTTTGCCAGATATTCCATGAAATGGAAACCTAAAGATTATTTTATGGCTCCTACTTCTACTCACTGAGACAAAATTACTTCTCTCAACTCCCACAGTAGTTTTCAAACAACAATTAAAAGTTCATTTTGCTCCAAGAAGTGAAAACACAATCATGGTAATGTTACCCTATCACAGCTATAGCAAATCCTGTTAACTTTACTGGAAAAAATAGCATATGTAGTATAAAAAGAGAGAAATAGCCTTTAAAAACAAGACATTTTGATATAAGTATCCTGATTTACTGTATTTAAAAATGATAAACTCACCTGTAACTGGGTCATTTATTAAGCTTAACACAGCACCCGGTTTTTCATTGATATTGAAACAAATGGCATCTTCTTTTTGTGGCACTGATATAATGAAGTGTGGATCTCCATCAACTGTAAAGGCAAGTCACTGGTATTTGTACAGTGATACACAGGTTCAAAGTTCCACGTGAACATTTAACATTGGTGCAGTGGATCTGCTGGTGCCGGGGACCAGCAGGAACGGTCCCTGCACAAGCTATGTGTCCAGCCTAGTCCAGCCCATCCGCCAAAGGAGTGGTGGGGACCCAGGGAAGCTGCTACCAACTCCCAAAAGTGAACTAGGCCCTTCTTCCCCTCATCTTTGCCAGGTGTGTGGCATATATCCTGTGACTCTTGACCACTGCAAAATCTGGTACATGGACTGTAGGTTCAGGATGGGCACCTCTAAGTGCTTATCTTTGAGAATGAAAGTATTAGTGAGGGCAGGAGGTCCACTTGGCTAGAGAATAGGCAGCCACCATCACAAAGACTAGCAAGTGGGAAGCGGACTAAGAAAATGACCATATATAATCTCAGTGACTCAATTGTTTTAAAACATTTAGAGATATTTAAAGTAAGCTGAAGTACTAGCCTGTTGGGGAAAAAAAAAAAAAAAGGCTGCTTTTGTGGAAAGGAATTATCTAAAAGACTCCAAGAATTGTGCAATTTAGTCTTAAATATCCACTTGTGTTTTCCTTCTAAACAGACACAATTCAAACTAGTCAAAACCAACTCACCGCTAGTATACCATTTGGGGCTTGATGAATATATGTAGGATACTGGTGAAGCTGCAGAGTGCAAAGAAAACAAAGTTAGAAAAACAACAAAATGGAATATTTACACACTATCTGCACAGCACATATAAGATGTCAGGAAGCTAATATGCTAGGTAAATTGCTAATTCCATCCTAATTTTTAAACTAAATGGAATAACAGTTTGTGCCCCTTTTGAATTAAGCACAGCTTTAGGATAGAGACAGATTTTTTTTTGTAATCTAAATTGCTTTGATTGTCTCCACAAAGCCCAAGTAATGTATCTATAGGAAGGCAAAAGTCCCAGATTTAAGGATTAAGCTATCAGTACGCCTGGGTAGAAATGCAACAGCACCATCCATTTAAAACTTTTGAGGTTTTGACATTTGTTTTTGACAGAATGAATGTGAGGCTTTTAAAAAACTTGAGAAAACTAGAAAGAGATGGAGGGGGAGACTGAGAGAGATTGAGACTAATCTCCTGAGCAAAATCCTAAATCTGACTCTCCCATTTCCAGCACTGCCCAACCAGCAATCTGAAGGGTCAGTTGCTGTCTCACTCTCTTCAACAAAACAATTTCTCTTAGTATAAATAACTGAATATATTAATTTAGCCAGAGATGTTGACATCGTAGCCCCTTGCTTCATATATTCCCAAGTAGATGCAAATTCAAGTCCATCCTCCGTCTCTGTGAAATAGATTTCAGGGAAAATGTTGGTTTGATGAAATGGCATTTACTCCTTAACAACTATTTCACTGAGAATTGTTCAGACCTAGTTTTATTCAGTCTTTAAGTGTGTTTTTAGCAGTGAGGAAAATTGGTAGTATTTGTTATAATACAGTTGTAAACTCAGACAAGGCTGTTTCAATCTCTCCAGTAATTTCAGTTTTCTGAATCAATTTCCTTTGACAGTTGCTTCTTCACTCAGAAACTCTAATGACTTACCCTGCATAACAACTGGGGCAGACTGTGCTGTGAATGAAACAAAACATTATTTTAGAGCTAGAAAATGAAAGATAATCACTCCCTCTTCCCTCCTTCCACCAAAACCAACTCCAAAACCTTGTAGCTATGTATAAAGTTCTAAATATTTAAAAAAGAAAAAGTCAAAACAATTTATTCAGTTTCTGTACTGCAACAAAGCAAATTGTAAATGAATTCCACATAGTGTTGTGAACAGGCAGAAAGCACAGCGCACTTTACGGCAAAAATGTCACTGCTCAAAAGGTATGGAGTTCGTCCTGTAAGGGATCTGTAAGGGGCTGGGACAATCTGCTCTGTCTCCTATTCCCTTGTGTCTTGTTCCAAATGGTACTGCTGGGAAGTCAGTAAGATTAATCCACCTGCTCCCACGTATTTCTAGTCTTCTTTTTTTACATCTGAAGCTATGGAGCGGTGTCTGTAAATGGGGCTTTGTGCTAAAGAAGCAACTTTCATAGCAACAATGAAGACATCTTTGTGTGGAGACTCTCCTACACACAGGTGTCTGGGAGCCAAGAGTGCTAGCCCTGGAAAGCAACTGAATTGTACTGGGCCTGAATTTTGTGATGGCGGGATGCTGCAATTATGAGGACCACACTGAAAAGAGTATTCACAAAATTAGCCATCCAAAAAGTTTTTAATCTACGTATAACAGTCTTAATCTATGCCACAATATTTTCATAAAATTCTTGGGGAATAAATCAAGTAAGTGATGCAGGAAATCCATCTCTAAGAGTTAAAAAATGCTGGGAAAATTTAATAAGAAATGTACATACCTTCAGCTGTTACCATGGGTGGACAGGAAGTAAAAAAAGAAAAAAGAAAAAAGGAGAAATATACAGTTTCAGTTGTGTGGTTAAACAGGAAGGATTCTGACTCTGTTAAAACATATTCTAAACAAAAAAATAATTTTTTTTCAACTGTTGTTGAATTGTCAAATTCAACAATGTATCTTCAGTATTTTAAAATTCCATTTCTTCCCACTGACACAATTCAATATATATAGAGCAAACAGAAACGCACTGAAAGCAAAAAGCTATGCGGGACTGCGAATCTACAATTAACTATGCGTATGACAAGAGCACTATTAGTAATTGCTTTATCGTTATGTTGTTTACACATTGCAAAATGCTCCCTATTGGTTTTACTCTTTTGCAGTTTTCAAGGCATTTGCTTTATTCTATGAATATTGACTAGACGATTCAGTAATCCTATTTGTGAACCTAGACTCCAGTGTGTGTAAAAACTATTTTCTTTTCTTACACAGTGGCAGTGTTTTAAGTATTTTCTCCTATTATCACACTGTATACTCTCTACATGCATAGAGGATTTTCTTGAAAAGAGGTTCAGAAAAGGGCCTGAACTGAAGGTCACTCTGACTGCATGCCACTTCTTTCAGATATTTGTGTGAGTTTTCCATCCCAGAGTGCCCAGTTGTAAACTACAAAGTCATTATGCTGTATGACTTGAATGTTAAATTAAATGTAAGGGCTTTCATGTCAGTATCCCATTATGATAGTTACGAAAAATAATGCAAAAACATAATCAGCAGAATGCCTGTAGAGTTATTCCATACTACCTAGCAATTAGTTGGTTCCAGGGCTTATTCCTGTTGAAAGAAACTCCCACTAACCTCCAGTAAGCATTTCTGTTATGTTAAAATTCTTTAAAATAAGTCTTGGTTATCATGCCAAATTCAGGAGATCAAGTTTTTCATTTGGAAGCCAGCATAGAGCCCAGACAAAGCCTGGGAGGAACTAGGGCAAAACTAAGGGAAATGGGCAAAAGGAATCTATTATTTTTTTCAGGAAAAAATAATAGATGTTAAGAGATGAGATTGGAAAGCCTCACAGGAGGTTTTGTTAGACCTGTTGAATTAGGGAGAGGTGAGGATGCCTCAAACAACACATACTCGTGATGGCAGAATGGCTTTGGGGTGCACTGAGAAGACAGACAGCATTTGTTTTACTTCACTGCCACTAAAGAGGAATAGGGTTATTCTGTTTCATGTAGGTTAAGCAAAGAGGCTGAAATGTATGAAAGTACAATGATTTACTGAGCAAGGAGTTAACAATTAGCCAAAGTATCAAATGAGATGAAAATAGATTGTGCACTTTCAATAATAATTGTTTTTCTTTCTGCAAAATATATGAATACTATGTTTAACAGGTATTATTGCCATAATTTTACAACCTGATATATCCTGCACAAGGAAGATCTCATGGCAATAGTCCCTTTTCATGTAGAAAGATGTTACGACATTTACCTCTAAGCTGACATATGTAAAAAAATAAAAGAGAAAGTGATGTCAGCAAAATCAAATATATAATATAATAATCCAGTGGATTATTAGATTAGAAATGCTTCTTCTTTAATGTAATATTTTACATATTTATTTTTAAATACACTGATTTTGAATTTACATTATTTCGCCTGTATGAATTAGTAGTGAAGGATGATTTGATGGAAATGAACTTTAGTATGAAAACTAATTTTGCATAAAGCATACATGTGCAAGGACTGAAAAATAGATTTTTCAGATACATATTTAAAACTGTGCCCCACACAAAAGCCTTTCTTAGGGGAACATCAAATGAATACTTGGCTTCTTTAACAAAGTAAAGCTGTGAAAATGTCTATACCTTCGATGGGTTTATCGGCAATCCCAGCTTGATTGTCATAGTCTTCTGGCTTTGTTACCACCATGGATGTCAGTGGCGTTACAAACTTGTATTTTAGTGAGAGATCCAGGGCTTCAGCTGTAAGATTCTCCTTTTCTTCTCCTGTAGCTACAGTGCTGAATACAAGGAGAGACTCCTAGCATCAATGATTGCTGAATTACTCACTGAACTCTGAATTAAGTACTTTTCTTTAAAGTGAAGTAATCTCTCTGCAGCTAATTTATCAGCAAGGCATATTTGTAACAGCCTAAGAGCACTTCTGATTCCACTGGCTATCCAGTGGAAAAGAGCAAAACTGTGCTTTATATTTGCAATAATTTAAAACTGTTTACTTTGCTGCTTGAAATAGAAATACTGAGGTTGGGGAGGAGAAGAGGGAATAGTTCTGAATTCCAACTTTACATCCTAGAAGTTGCACCAGTCACATGGCTTCATGGTTTCACTGAAGATGTAATTCTAGGTATAATTACCGTTTTTCCAGGAGTTGTTCAATGGTGAGATAAGCCCAGAGCCTTTCAATGTAATCCCCAAATATGTATTCCTGTTCTTGGAAAGCTTTAGCTGTTTGCTCTGCATCTTGTTGTGTAGTAAATGACAGGGCATCATTAGCCTGTTAGGAATAAGGAAACTTATCTGCATCATAAGTAGCCAGAGACTTCCAGAACCTTCCAAAATCAAGACCTTTTCACACCTGAAAAATCTTACTAAAGTGAAAAACATTCTGGCCCTACACAGCACTTGCCTGGGAATTTTTAAGTGTTATGTCAGGATCTTTGTTCCATTGCTTCTGTGAAGGTCACCTGAGGAAAGACTCAAGTCCTGCCACTTGTCGCCTGAGGAAAAGAGACCGACACCCTCCTCGCTGCAACCTCCTTTCAGGTAGTCAGTCGTAGGGAGTGACGAGGTCTCCCCTCAGCCTCCTCTTCTCCACACTAAACAACCCCAGTTCCTTCAGTCACTCCTCATGTGTCCTGTTTTCTAGTCCCTTCACCAACTTTGTTGCTCTTCTCAGCACATGCTCCAGCACCTCCATGTCCTTCTTTTAGTGAGGGGCCCAAAACTGAACACGGTACTCGAGGTGCGGCCTCACCAGATCCGAGTACAGGGGGACAATCCCTTCCCTAGTCCTGCTGGCCACACTATTGCTGACACAAGCCAGGGTGCTGTTGGCCTTCTTGGCCACCTGGGCACACCGCAGGCTCATGTTCAGTCAGCTGTCAGCCAGCACCCTGGGGTCCTTTTCTGCCGGGCAACTTTCCAGCCGCTCTTCCCCAAGCCTATACTGCTGCATCGGGTTGTTACGATCCAGGTGCGGGATCCGGCACTTAGCCTTGTTCAATGTCATGCCGTTGGACTCGGCCCATTGATCTAGCCTAACCAGATCCCTCTGCAGAGCCTTTCTACCCTCAAGTAGATAATGATAGGATGATCTACATGGGTGATATACTAAGATGATTTATACTGTGCTTGTGTAGTGTTTCTTGAATATTAGGGGCACGTATTTTCATAGAATCCAGATCTGAAGAGGTATTTAGATCACTTGGTTCATATTAGAAGTAGACCTCTATTTTCAGAGGAAGGCATATCATATATTCAGCTGGCTTGTCCATCAGTTTTCCTCACCCAGTGAAGACTATTGCCTGTGAACACTGAACATGTGGCTCCTGAAAGAACCAGGTAGGATTTTTAGAGACTATACTTTAAAAAAAAAAAAAAAAAATTAGCAAAGCTAATTCAGTCACACTGCACAAAGTTGTTCTGGATTGACCCTGGTATAACTGACTGACTTAGGCAAGTAACCTGCAGTTGTAAAAGCAATGCCTTTGGTGCATTTACTTTGTCACATATGCAGTAATACATCCTTTCACTGAGGTAAAGATATACACGTAAATATTTTAAGTTTTGCCAGCTCTGAACACTTAGATATTTTGTATAGCAAGGAAATACTTTACTCAGTCACTAAAATCCATACTTACACCTTCACCTTTCACATCTACAGTCAAACTGTTTTGGTTGATGTCTATAAAGCGTCCAGCCACCACAATCTCAGACCCATCATAGAAATGCTTAAAACTGTTTTTAGTTAAGTCTGATATTTCATTTTCTGGGTAGTTTAACTCCACATCCACAAGCATGGGATTGGACACCTCCTCATAAAAACCCTGCAGGATAAAAAAAAAGGAAGACATTCAACTATAATTTTTTCTTTAATTCGTAGGTAGATCTGTACCCAGAAACGTCCTTCTATTTCAGCAATGAAAATTTAGAATGTATTTTAACTTAATATTTATGTATTTCTTCTAAATCTCAGAGTACACAGACTAAAAATCTACAAGTCATGCAAATGAGAAAGGACATGCCAACTCTTCAGTCCCACTGAGACAGAGCAAAAATATTCAGGAACAACATGCTGTGGATGGTGAGTTCCATCAATGTTAATCAAGAGGGATCCCAAGCTCCTCCCATTTGGTAAATGTAAGTTTACAGACCTATTCCCTGCAGAGACTGAAATGATAACATAAGCCACAGGAGACTAAGTATTTGATTTTGACTGAGCTTGTAATGAAATCAAATTCTATGGTTAATCTTTCCAGTGGATGGTATTGCAATGTCAGAAGCTAAAAAACCTACCCAGTACTCCATTCACTTCTTTTCATGCCTTATGGGACTACAAAATGCTTCAGAAGTATGGTAAGATACACCTGCTTGCAGTAAGTCCCTAAAGACAGAGTATCTAGAGTCTTTAAGCTCTGTCGTCCTTCTCTTCTCTTGATATGACATTAACTACCTGATCTGTCAGGTATGGGAGATAGAGTGATCGCAGCAATTTTGCTTATAGAATGTGGCACACACCAAGGTGTCCTTCAGAACAATGTCTTTTGTCACCTTGTGCCAAGTTTTGAACACTCTCCGACAGCCCAGGGTGTCTCCCTTTTACAGTCCTTCCACTTTCTGCTTATATAATGGAAGAGAAAAATTAAATGCAACCCGATTACAGCATACTTTTGATTGTCCCAGTACCAGAACACATTGTGGGCTTTTTGATTACTTCAAAATAAAAAATGTCTGTATACTTAGCTGAATTAACATCTCTTTCATTTAATTTGTGATTACTGTACCTGAAGTTGTAAAGCTGAATCAGAGTCAGGATAAATCCGACGGGCCAATCCTTTATTTTCCAGTGCCATCTTCTCCAAGAAGTTGTAGTCAACACCATACCCAAAACCAAGATTGTATAAGGGATATTTTCCTTCAATGGCTTTTTTCACATGTGCCTGAATGTCCTGGGTATTTGATATGCCTGCATTAAAACAGAAAAAGGTTGAGTTTTCTTCATAAATAGATAAAATGAAATGTGATTAGTGGTGTTTGGATTTCTTAAGAAGCACTATCAAAGACTTATTTAGAGGTGTGATGCTGGTGTAGTAGCATTTAAATTATGAAAAAAAACAGAAGTCAAAGATGATGGCCAATTTTAATTGAGCGGTTTTTGTTAGTTAGTTCACTCTTATTTCATCCAACACTAACTTACCTACATTTGGTTGGCCATCTGTTAACATGATAATTATAGAAGCACTTCTCTTGGGTACAAAGTTTCCTTCATGAGCAGCATTCAGTATATCAATTCCTCTCATTATACCACCATATAAATTTGTCACTGCAAGGTAGACATAGAAATTTGGTTTCAACACAGACAGTCAAAATAAAGGATCGTTTTTCATGGGAACCGATCTGATCTCATTACAGTATGAGGATGAAAGATAAAGGTTTGCTAGCAGGGAGATGTTTAGATACAAAAGTAACTGAGCTTTGGAAACATAAGGAAAATTAGTTGTCATGCGCTGAGTCAATTTTAAGCTTAGGAGTGTCCCATTAGTAATAATTTTTTAAAAAGCTGTAGCATTGTGTTCACAGACTGAATTGGTAAATTAACTTACTCAATGACCTATTGGCAACTCCAGCAAAGTACTTACTGCCTTCAGTGTCAATGCCTCGAACAAACTTCCTTGCTTCATCCAAATTTTCAGGAGTGGCCTTGATTAATGTTTCTTTCCAGGAGTGTACTTCACTACCAAACAGTACGAAATTGAAGAAATCATCTTCTTTAATGTCATCTAAGATTTTTAGAAGTGCTTCTCTTGTCTATAAAAGGAAGAGATTTTAAGGTATTGTCCAACTGTAAAGAAATGGGTGCTTGCAGGTTTTACATGACTAATCTCTCAGGTGCTTTTTTCTTTTGTTCTTTTTACACAGAACATCATGCAAATATTCTGAGCTTGTTCTGTCCTTCCTAGTCCCTGTGTCTATCTCAGAGTAACGCCAGCGAAGTACGCCAGTTGCGATTACATCTGGCAAATCTCTGTAGCTGAGAGAAAAATCAGGTCTTATGTCATAGATGGTTGGTTATACTGAGGTAAGTTGGCATGGCAAATTTAAAGTGTTGGGAAATGGGTAGCGACAGGTTTGTGGAGAAGTTCATAAGCAAGCAAGTGTGGATATTTTGATGCAGCACCAAAAATTGAAAGTTCTGAGCATTAGAATAGAATGAGGAGTCCTAACTATGAAAAAAGCTGCTACTTCCCAGAGGAGACAGAACAAACAACATAGATAATGCACGTAATACTACATATACATTTTAATTTTCAAACTGTCCAGACGAGACACTTCTCTGAAAATGTTGATATCTGAAAATTTTGAAGCAATAAAATTTCTAAGTAATATATAGCCTAAATGTATTGAATGCTGTTCTACAGCAAGACTTCCAACTAGTTTTTAGCGTATTGAGCATTAGCGAGGCCACAGTATAAAAGCACTTGGTATAGCTTCTGCATCCAAAGTCATCGTGTCCCTTCCATCACAACAGAGGCTCTTCCATTGGGACTCTATAGTAATGTAATAACTTACCTGTTCTATTTCTCTTCCAGACATTGAGCCACTAATATCTATTACAAAAATAACATTCTTGGGCAACTGTGGAAGATTTGTTGGTGCAAAGAAGTGTACAAAATAGCCATTGACAATCTAAAAAAAAAAAAAAAAGATAAAATGTAAACAAACCAATAGCTTTCATATATTATAAAGATAAAATGGATAAAGAAGAAATTACTTTGATTTAGTCTCTAGCCTTTGAGTGGACTAACAGGCTTTAATAGCCCTGACCAGTCTCACCTCTGTCTGTTGGCCCAGGAGCTTCATTTAAGCACAAGCCTGAGACTTTAGTCTTGCCTGAGCTACACTGTAGGAATACCTGTCTCTAGCTGTGTCATAGCTGTACTGGCTCCTGTCTGTGCACGGACCCCATTGATCTGGATCCCATCCTGTGGACTGACTTCCCACCTTGACCTCGGGCTGCCTCATCACCACAGATTTGCCTGATGACCTGGACTCTTGGCTGAATTTGAATTCCATTTCTGGGTCTGCCTTGCTCAGGTACTGTGGGGACTGGGCTCTTGGCTGGTGAAGCCGTGTTGACACAATCAGTTTCCTGCTGTTTAGGGAACAACTGGTCTTCACTGCTTCTTGACATTTACTATGCAAGCTAAGCCCATTCAACAGTGCAAAACTGCCAGCTGTCAAATTTACCTGCAGATTATCTGGAGTTGTTCTCTTCACATCATATCTTACAGTAAAATCTCCATCCAAGAGAGACTGCGAGCAATTTGCACAGGTTCGCTGTTGATCAAGAGTTGGCTTAAAAGAGATATGCCCCTGAAAAGAAAAACTTTCATCAGATTTGAATCTTAATAGCTGAAAACTTTCTACAGAACACAAAGAAGTTTGTAATTTTCTAAAGCTTGTATATTTATATTCATAGACATGAGAATAACCTGTTTTATCTGATTAGGTATTTATATTCATATTTATTGATATATTTATTGATGGGTAACTGATATCTCAGGGCTGGTACCTAGAGCTCTCTTCATATGTTTTCTTCCTCCTCTTTCTTGGTTTAGCCCAGGGAAGCTCGTCCACTCTAAACGATACCTTTGATAAGGCTGTTGGGCACTCTATGACATAGGACTTCTCCTACTACCTCTATGCATGAGAAAACTACTTGTTACTGATTTAGTTCTTCCACAGGAAACAGTCCAGTTGGTATCCAGGTTTACAGCTACTGCTGTGGGACAAGGCCTACTAGTCTGGGTATACTTCCACGCTAAGAGCTGTAAGTGGCTTCTGAACTGCGCGGAGATGGCCTTCAGCTTGCTAGCTTGGAATTCAGAGTTAACTTGCACAGACAAGCCCATATTTTTTAGCCTCTCGCTCCCATTGCTAACCACTACAGCACTTTTGCACTGATATTATTATTTCAGAGTTATAACCATAATAAATAAATCATGGAAGGCATTAGTCATTGTACCTTTTTATCTGAAAAAGTTTTTTTAATGACATTTTGCAGATCGTTGGTGATGAATGTTCCTTCCGCTTCCAGCTCAGTGATGCCTTGTGGCTCAAAGACACTTACTTCAATCTGAAATATTAATTGAAAATTATTTTTTATTATTATCCCTCAATATATCAACTTAGCCATTTACAGGAGGATCAGAAGGCAACTAGGGATATGAAAGAGGGTTTTCTTCAATGGAAAAAAAATTCACTTTTGCAATTCATAACAGCAGTCTGAAACCACACTTGTGTGGATACACTATCAGCCAAATATACCTTTTTCCTACATGGAGATTAAAAAACAAAATTAGAAACAAACCTTTATAGAAATGTAACTTATTTGAAAAGTAGTTAGTGGAATTATGTCAAATAAATACTTAAGTCCTTCAAAAATATAACCCTGCCATTAGCTGTGAGCCATGCCCAACTTTGACTTGTATTTCAGTGTGTCTTTTATCATATTGTGTTTAAAACAATGCTTTATAAACTTCCAGATGCTGAGTTTTGTAATGATTTTTGCACAGCATTTTCTGGGCATATAAAGGAGAAAACATATACCTTAGAGCTGGGTTTTAGCAAGGCAGACAGGAGAGATCAAAGACAAGTTTTGGCACACAAAAGCCCCACAGTATTCTAGAATGCGATATATGTGCATCACTGCAATTTAGCATTACATAGTTCCATGGCGGTGTGAGAAAGACATAGTTTATGCAATGAAGGCATTTATAAAAGCTGTTTTGCCCCAAGACATCTTCATGGCTTTTCAGTTTTCTGTATATCGTCTATTTTGGAGGCTTAGTAGCTGAGCTAACTTGCCAGGCTTACAAATAAAAGCCTGCAGTAGAGCGTTTTGGTAGGGAGTCCCCACATGGTTCTCTGGAAATATTATCATGGGCCTTCAGTTCATCTGTGGGCCAATGGGAATGACCATGGTACTCTACTTTTGACAGATGTACAGAATCTCATCATTTGTTAAGTTACAGTATCCAATTTGATACAGTTTGACATCTACCTCGAAATCTTTGACAAGCTGCTTCGGCTTTACTTTGATGAACATCTCATATTTTCCACTCTGTCGCTTCAGCAGTTCCTCATATGCGAGTTCAAAAGTGACTTTACTGGCTGCTGCAATGTTGACTGAAACAGTGAATTTTTCTGTTTTTCTTCCTGAAGCCCTGTATTTAAGTGGGTTAGAAAAAGGTTATCCTTTTTTCACAGTATTTACTGCTTGGGTTTGGTTGGTGCAGTATGATTTTCAAAAGGAGTGAAACAAAGATGGGAATTTACATCTATTGCTAAAATCATAGTCGAACAGTGTAGAATTTATTCAAGTCTCCCAATGAACTTAATCCCGGGAACAGGTCATACACAGCCAGAAAAAGCTGCAGAAACAGTCTTTCCTTAATTGCAGACACACCCTGTGTAGTCAGTTGTATTTCCTTCTTTATAATTTATACTACAATAACTCTAAATTAATGATTTTTTTTCTGTGGTCCTGTAAAAACAAACTTCAGAAATATGCCAGAACAAGATGTTACCAATGTCACAATTTGCTACAGGATGATGGTGTGGAAGCCACACCAGACATCACTCTTACTTGACAAGACCAGCAGTCTGTCCCTTTGAAACAGCTTTCTCATACTGCTGTTTGGCAACTTCTTTTTCTTTTATATTTCCAGGATAAGTGACACCATCAATTGTCCTGCAGATGAAAAAGAGCCTAGTTTAGCTGAATGGTTTGCACGGATACATGAGAAGTTATTATAGGCAATTCTCTGTGTGTTGATTGGTTTCTTAAAAAGCATTTTCAGGAACCTGGTTTTGCCAAGATTTGAGCACTTTCAATGAAGCACAGACTAAACGGTCCTCTCAGTGACTGTAGCTGGAATGAAGAGCTCCGTGCTCAGTATCGCAGAGAATCTAAAACAATATTTTCCTTGAAAATGAATTAGATCAAAACTGGGCTGATAGCAACACTGCTTATACCGGCTGTATTCCTACACTTTAGCAGCTTGATCATCTCATCTCATCTAACAGCAAGATGACTCTCTGGATGGGACTCATCTGTCCAAATGCAGCTGTCTACAGCTGAACATTTCATCCTTAGACTCCTTACACCATGAAGAAGCATTTCCCACAGGGGATTAATCTCATCCTAAAATAAAAGTTCTAGCATAACTTAGAGTGATTGCACCCTAGTAGCATCTGTTTCTTTTCACTGAAAATAAAACAGGCATAGTGTGATTAGCAGAGACGGACGTGTTGAAGCTGAATTAAACCTCATAGTGGTGTAAAAATCGCGTAGTATTGCAACTAAAGATAAAAACGTAAGGGAATGATTTCATTTATTTCCTATCTTTCATTCAAATTTGATTTCAGAATGAAGAGAGAAATTAAACTATAATGCCATCAGGGAAATTAAGTAATGGAAGTTTTCTGGTTTGATAACATCAGAGTAAAGTAAATGGTATTTCTGAAAAGGTGAATGGATCCCCAGAGAGGATCCCCCATTACCTAAGGTACATGATGATGAATAGAAATAATTGAAAATTAGTCATCTTTTCTACAGATGTACCAATGTTTGCCTTTCCCCAGGTATCTTGCACGTTAAGTTAATAGTATCATAAAATTGCCCAGAAGAAATTTAGAAATCTATCAAATAGCAAAGTAAAAATGAACATTTTTGGTTCAGTTTCTTCCAGTTGTATTTGCATAGATATTGAGTTTACTCTGACAATGTTTTAAAAATTACACACATGCTGAAGTTGGTAATGAAGGCTGTCTTCGGGAGCTCAACATCAAAGAAGACTTCTTTGTGCACGTTTCCACGATTGACAGCTCGACTGGTGATGACATTGCGGGCAAATCGGGAAGTTACTTTACTGTCAATTTTCATGCTATAGATTTCTATCCCATTGACAACCTGTAGATTGAAAAATGAAAAAAAAAGAGCTAGCTGTTACACTGATGTCTGTGTTAATCAGCCATAATCATATTTTTAGAAAGAAATCATTGAAAGAGATTCTATCATTCTGAAGCGAAACAGGAAAAGACCTAACGTAAGAACTGGGGCACAGCTGTGTTTCTTTGGGTGTCTATAGCAATGCCACCGTGGTGTTATTCCATGAGTCATAACTACAGCCTCTTTAACAAAATATTACCACCACAGCAAAGATGCTGTGTAAGAATCGCTTTTTCTCCCTACTGAGACTGTGACTTTTGTTTCTGGTTAGTCAGAGACAGCACAACGTACCGCTGCCTCGCTGTATTCGTGACTGCTGTAATGGAGTGGCTGACTCCCAGAGCAGGGACATAAAGTCATCTCGTGTAAAAATAGACTGCACCAGTTCCAGATGAGCTTCAAATTCCATTCTGTTATCCTCAGTTTTCTCACAGCTGAGGCTCATTTGTTTTTAAGCAAGAAAATGGGTAGGGCAAGACTTACTCTCTTTGAATGCTGAGGATAAGGTTGCTGGAGACTATATGAAAACACAGGTAGCAGCAGAAGTGCCTCCTTAGGCAGCTCTGCAATAACAAGGTCTGCTTCTTGCAAGAAAACCAGCAGTGGAAAGAAGCTTGTGATTTTTATGCTAGGCCTGGTCTCTGGCGGGTTTATTAAAAGGTCCCCCCAAAATCAAAGCATTGCTGAAGTGGCATTCAGGTGCTAAGTGGAATCAGCCTCAGAGATCCAGTCTATTGCCCTCCTTAGAAAAAGCTACAACATAAAATAAAAATAAAAACAACACAGAAACAATGTTTTTTAGAGACACAGAGGTGACTTCAAACAACTTTGCTATTTATTAAAATATAACATGAGGTTACAAATCATTTGTTCATTCTCTTTCCCTGTGCAGGAGTTTCCATCAGAGCTTGGAAAAGAACAACCTCGTTAGTCCTACTGCCCAAAACAAGCAACTCGGGACTCCTTCCCACGTCACACACGCCCAGAAATACCCGCTTGCTCAGCCCGCTTGCTCAGACTGGACTCACGGAAACATGTTGTGGACTCCGTAAGAATATTCTTGTAACTATGAATCTTTCACCATAGCCTGAACAGAATCAAACCTTCATAAAAGACACGACTACTCACCAAGTCATTATCAGCATTTCGCTTCTGTAGAGAAAAAATAGGAAAAGAAATCATGACTAAGGTAGGAAAGCTGCATTTAGACAGCTTGTTCTTGGGAATTCCTGTTTTCAGGTCCTGCAGTATATGTTTTGTCTTTTCAAACTAATTCTTCTTTGGGAGAAAAAAGGGGTTTGTATCAAAGCATAAAAAACAGTTTGCACATTTGTTGCAGTCACACACACATCCTAATTATCAGGCAGATCCATCTTTACACTCTTTCAGACTGCTTCACCCCACCAGCCTCTCATTCTAACATGAATACGTAAGATGGCAATTCAGCAGGCTCACAGAGAGACGAGGCGGTCACTATGAAAGGCTGCAGGGAGAAAAAAAAAAGCTGTTGGAACTTTTCTTCCATGTGTTTGATCTCAGAATGAGTGCAAATATCAGAAGCTCTGCAAAAATATCGTGTACTCTCATGATCTGAGAGAACAGCCTTCAAACATACTTGCAGGCTCATGTGAAAATAGCAGCTTGCATAACTCGATTCCTGTAAGCTTGGTTGCAAATGCCTTATCTCTTTGGCTCCAAGAGCCTCATAGGTCACATTCTGTGCAAGTTTTCATGTTTACATGCTCCACCAAACAGAGGGTTAAAGATGCAGAGATATAAAATCAGATATATATCTCGGGTACATTTATGGCTTTTGTTACCTTTCGCATTTAGGAGTTCTACAGGTTGGAAATGGAGACACAAAGGGTTATTTTTTGCTTATTTTGNCCCCCCCCCCCCCCAATATTATGTTAAATCAGTGGTAATACAGGGATCTGGGGAAGGGTTCTCAAGTTCTGTAAGAGTCGGGTCATATTTCAAACTGTTATTGCCGCACAGGTGATTTCTGTGTGTACATCTGTACGTCTCTCCTGCTTCACAAAGCCATGTGGGCTTTTTTAATGTCTGTGTCGTGTACCCACCATTTCAAATCCTTCCCTTCCAAAACCAAAATTATCTTTTCTGTATCTATACTGTCATTACAGCTAATCATTTCCCCTTACTAACTGAGGTACGGACCCTTGGAAACAAAAAGCTCAAGGATCTGAAATGTCAGTTTGTTTTGTACAACATTTTCCTTAAAGTGGAATTACCAAGCAGTTTCAGACTACAAAAACCTACAAAATTGTCTTCTTTAGTTACAAATTCTGCAATTCTATTACCTCCTAAACTAAAAAATACTTAACATGCATTTAATTTTCCAGAATTGCTGTTGTTCATGTTCCTTACCAAAATTATGTATTCTACATTAGTTTTGAAAGAGTTCTGGTCTGATTCTGTAAATATTTTTGGGGCTACTCTGCCAATCTCATTGAAAAAGAAAATACAGAAAAATCTTTCAGTGAAAGGTATTAGGGGCTTTGTACTTGGGCTGATCTTGGGCAGAGATACTCAAACCAAACCAGGCATCATCCTGGGCTATCTGCTTTAACTGACCCTGATTTGAGCACGAGGTTGGATTAGGTGACTCTGCAATTTTGTGATTTTTTTTCATTCTTAATGATTCACTCGGAGGTAGCTGGACACCTCACTAACATCAAGGTCATTGTAATATCCTCTGACTTGTGTAATTACAGTTACTTGGTAAAATGTTTCTAAGTATTTCCACATATTTGCCAGTTGCACCAACTATTGGAATGCTTTTATTTCAGTTATATAACAGTGATAAGTTCTGCTTTTTTTTAATACTGTTTTGCTGTGGCAACAGCAAAGAATATAGGTGCAAAATATCTATGGAAATTGGACAGGAAAAGTAGAGGAAAAAGGGAATTTGAACTCTGAAGAATACAAGGAGGGGAAAGAGGGCTCCCATTACAGTACTCGCTGAAAAAAGCACTGATTTTATAGCTTGGGAAAGTAAAACACAGCATGACTACGAGATTCAGCAAAGACTGTACAGTTAATTTGAAGTGACCTCCAGGAATGCACAAGACTGAACAAGGTGTTTATGTAAATCCCTATGTACTGCATAGGAAAAATAAGACATGAAAATGATTTTCAAATCGACAGCAACATTAAAGATTCTATCATCCCTAGTGATACTAATTGGAAATCACAGAGAAGAGAGAATAACGCAACTAAATATGAAAATTAAACTTGCTTGTGACCTGTGTAGGAGTCTCGCTGTTGCCAGAATGAGAGGGTCAGAGAAGGAAAGCTGTATCATCACCACCTATGCTTTGAATATGCAGCTCTAGGGGTAGTTTTATTTCTAGAAAAAAAAAATTCCCACCCTTAAGAGCTTTGTGTAAAGGAACAAGACGTACAAACCCACTTAGGCATCTTTGACTTGGATTTTTGTTCAGTTTTCAGCAGACTTGGCTCTAACAATTGTGTTTATCTGACAATGGCTTTAAAAGCAGCTTTGACAGCTTGATAATCATCAGCCATGTACCAAACAGACTTCCAGCCATGCTCCATCTCTCATCACTGGCATACTACCTGCTCAAAGGAGCTAAAACAGGGATTGGGACTGAGACCTTTGCAATACACAGCAATTTCCTCCATTTCAACAAAATCACATTCACATAAAGTATAGAATAAAACTGGAAAAATCAACCGCCTTTTCGGTAGTGCTCTGCACATACAGATGGGACACAGTGCAAAGTTTTGGCCATCTTCCATTTAGGAAGGCTTTAGCATTGCAAGACAGAGAGAGAATGACAGGTAGTATAGTAATCAGTAGAAAAAAGCTACACTGTATCTGGGCTACATATGAGTTAAATACTAAGAATCCTTATCATTTCTGATTTGCAGCTCTAAATCTCAAGCTGATTTCAAAAAGTTAGATATATTATTACCCTGATTTTCAAAGAAAAAGTTTTGGCAAAGACCATAACCTCATCAAGAGAAACTGGCCATAAATAGCTTTGTGCTGTTCTACTCACTAACCAACAGTGCTCCCTGAAGAGCTCTGCCCTGTGTAACTTTCATGGGATTTAATTACTGAGAGAGAGGAAAGTAATTTGCTGACGTGAGTAGTGGCCTGCAACTTAACTGAACAAAATTACGCAGAACATCAGGAAGCACTGCCTTACTCAGTGATCTGTCAAAAACAGAATGTAAAAAACACTGATATATTCCATGTTATGCTAACGCATAAATCTTTTGAGAAAAATCCTACTTTGTCACTTGGACTGTGGAGATGTTTATCTGGATGCCATGCTACATCTCTGTTACATTTCTTCTTCTTGGAGGCATCTTTTCACTGATAGTTTGCATTGCTGTACAGGTGCTATAGTAAGTTCTATGGCAGCAATGACTGTTTTACATATCTAAATATAAAAGCTCTAAAACATTTTACCATTATATGGTGATGACAAGGAAAACAGAGGAAAGCGATGTTTTTAAAAAGAGAGATAGGAGAGCTTCTTCAGAGCTGATTCAAAACCAAGGCTGATTAGAGGCAAACCAGTCTGAGTCTCAAGGCTGATCTCATGTTCTCTGGTAAGAGAGAACACAAAGCTCGTGGTGGCAGCACTGTATGAGCTCTCTAGAAAATGTTGATAAATGGCAGGAAGTTAATCTATGAAGAATGGGAGCCACACACATGGTTGATTACTTACCTTGATGTTTCTGACATGTGTTATCAAAAAGTCTGATGATGCAAAGGCAGGAATCAATAATAAAATACAAAGCAATAGATGGCTTTCCATTCTGGAAAAGAGGTAAGATTCTAATCTGAACGATACACATAAATATATAACACTTTGTTTACAGAATGTTAATAGATAACCCTGTGTGAAAAGCGGGATTAAACATTAGGCATACAAGAAAAATCAAACACTGAATTTTGATTTGCATAATCTACAGAATACTACTACAAAATATTTGTGGAGTGGTGAATTTACAGAATATTTCAGCCATGGCTCTTCTACGTAATATCATCTGCAAACAGAAATTCAACAGTCGTTTCTGTACAGGCAGCTGGGATTGATCTCTCTGCTCCAGACTCACCCCCTGTCCACACTAAAACTGTATTCTTTCCGATACCTTCCTAAAGGCTGTTGCTGCCTCTAATTTATCACAGCTGTTAACAGAGCTTGCTGTCTCTTGAACCCATTTATGCTCCTCTTCAAAAACTACCTTTCCTAATCCTGCATATCTCAGGCACCTGATTTAGGTATCATTATTTGACACACATCCTGACTATCCCAGAAACTTAAAAGTTAATGTTTTCCTATTCATCTTGATGGCTGAAACTCTGGTCCAAGCTCTCAGGTCTTGCATCTTGCACAATCAATACCTACTCAGCCTGTGCATGCAAGGTCCATTTTCTTTATTTGTTATCTTGACAGTTAATTCTCTCTTCATCTTTTCATGGGTTTCATGTCTTCTGTTGCATGAAACACAGACTTCAGGGTCTGTGAGGTAAATTCTCGGTAATTACAAAATACTCAAGGTAAATAGTAAGCTATGTCAAATTTCAAGATATAAAATTAACTAGACACGTGAATGAACCAACAACTGAAATTTACAGAACTGACTGCCAGCATAACCCATAAATTTGTTATTTTGCTAGTTCAGGTGGTCACTATGTCAGGGAAGGTGCTTCGGTTGTGCGCTTGCGTTTATGCTAACTGGGAAATTCATTTTCCTTCCTTTGCCGGACAATGGCATTCAACCTTTCCCCTTGCTCTGGGGTATTTTTTGTTTTCCCTGCAGTCAGCTTCCTGAGACGTGAGAGGAACACAGGGCAAGAGGGCACCGAGCTCCTTTTAAACCGGTCTGGAGCTTTTTCAAGCAAGTCTCTGTCCCGTCTGAAGGTGACATGATGGCTCTGCAGAGCAGCTGTGACCAGCCAGGCCTCCCCGGACACCTCACGCCTGGGGTGCATGAAGCCCAGCACACAGGCAGCACCCCGGGGCCCATCAGGCACTGTTTTTGAGGGGCCGGCTTTGCTTCTTGTGCCGTAAGAAGCGGCAAACCAGGCCTCATCACAGCAGGCGGTCCTCGGCCTCAGGCCCCCTGCCCACTCCTAACATGGCCGCCTCACCCGCTTCCAAAATGGCCGCGGAGCGCTCGCACCATCGAGACGCGCGGCGGGCCGCTCTGCACGCCGCCACGCCGTGCTCTCTATGGCAGCGGGGCGCTGAGGGCGTCTCTATGGCAGCGGCGGCCGCGCTGCCGGGCGGGCGGGCCCGGGTGGCGCTGGCCGCCGGGCGCTGAGGGGGCCCGGCCGCGGGCCTGGCGGCGGGAGGATGCCCCTGGCTGCCTACTGCTTCCTCCGGGCTGTGGGGAAGGGCAGCTACGGGGAGGTGAGCCTGGTGCGGCACCGGCAGGACAGCAAGCAGGTAGCGAGGGCTGCGGCGGCCTCGGCCCGCTCTGAGGGGAATGGGGGGGCCGGGGCCTGGCCGGGGGGGCCAGGCCCTGCTATGTGGCCCTGGCGACAGCCCCGGGGCACGACCGTGACCGGGGCCTGGAGTCGGGGCGCGGTTATGGCCGTGGCCTGGTGTTGGGATGTCACTGCAGCCGTCAGACCTGGCCTTGCCCCTCGAGGTGTTCCTGGTTTGCTCCCTTGCACGCGAAGGCTTTTACTAAAGATACAGAGAAAATGGTTTGTTTGTTTAATGTAAACAAACAAACACATTTTATGTTTTAATTTAAAACTTTTTAAAATTCATAACGCCTCGTTTTGGAGAGGGAAACCTTCCTTTTGTCAAGAAAATATATCCTGCTTTGTTTATTACAAAGTAGGTATGGTAGCTCTTGGCTTGTTACTGTTAACGTCTCTTTAAGACTTCAAGGTGTGACAGAGATAAAAAATGATAGCAAAGGTGGAAAAAACTGGTGTTGGCTTTCACTGGCATCAGCTCTGCCGGAGGAAGACAGGGCTTGTGCTCTCTATATTGACTGTGGCAGAGCCTGGCAAAGTTTTGGTCATGACAGAGTTGAAGTACAGCATTTTCTTCCACACCTTTTTGTTGGAAATTTGAGATAGTTTAGCTTGCCTGGCCGAAGAGGTTTGGTACAAACTGCAAGAGGCTGAAGAAATGGGGATGGTGAGCATCCACAGAACAGTACCGCAGAAACCTTCTGCGTGAGCCTCGTGCCCAGGATTTGGTAAGAGGTGATGGGAGAAGTGTTTGTGCCCTGCCGTGATCAGAGGGTGCGTCCTTTTTGGATGAAGGCAGGGAAGAGCTGGGCATCCAAAGGCAAATCCCTACCACCTATGGGCTGATAGCAGTGATGACAGCACCTGCTCCCTCTAGGCCAGATGCCACGGTACACAATCCAGTGTCCGCAAAGGACTGCTAACCTCGCCATCCTATAAGTAAACAGTACCTTGAGGTGACTTTCAACTGTATGCAGGTCCTTGGATTTCACCTCTTTGTCATTCATTAACATTGGCAAGAGCCTTGCTACCTTATCGTTGTTATTTTAACTTAAATATTTGATGCGTTGTCCAGTGTCTTATCTTTTGCCAACTTTTATAAGCATTTTTTCTCTAGCAGGATCAGCAGGATTATTGGTTGTGGCTTTTGCAGAGTGCTGTTTGTTCTGTGAAAGAAATTATATTTTATTTAAGTGTATTTGCTATTAGATGAATGCTGTTTTTTGTGGAGGGAGTCAAGTGGCTCCAAGTGTTTAAAACAAAAAAAAACAAAGAAACAAGCAAAAAATCCAACTTGCACATAATTTGGTGTTAAATAAGGCAGAATAGCATTTCAATAGACTTTGTAGGAATCTTGCTAAGGTAACACGTTCATAAAACCAAATATGAGCAATGCCAAGTTTCAGGTTAGGCTATGTGCATCCTTTTTGCATTTTGGGCATATATAGTCTAGACACAGATGCTGAAATAAGGCTAAAAGCTGTTGGTTTCCATGTCCAAAGA
The DNA here is from genome assembly GCA_013399475.1 of Chauna torquata. Lineage (NCBI taxonomy): Eukaryota > Metazoa > Chordata > Aves > Anseriformes > Anhimidae > Chauna > Chauna torquata. Next base: position 223,816 of record VXAL01008553.1, on the reverse strand, counting down.
TAAGCTGTAGTTGCCTTGTCACATAGAACGCAGTAGTTACAGTATTTCTATTTTATTTCAAACTTTAATGATGCTGTACGCAATTGGCTTTGTTATATTTCCCTTGGGAGCTGTGTGTCAAAGGTTATAAGAATTGAGGAGCTTGTCTGATATCCAGCAGACTTCTGAACACAAAACCATGCTCAAAATTGTGAGGTACTGTTGCATAACTGATTCCTTTGCTGTATAGGGGGCAGTCTTCCTCAACACTAATTAAATGTGCTGGACTAAATTAATAGGGCCAGCCTGGGAAGTAGATAGCTTAAATAGTTGCCAGATATGCTGAAACTGAGTAAAAGAATATTATTTTAAATGTTTTGGAATGAAAAGCTCTCAAGAAAGAATGGGGTCAGGTGTGTACCATGACATGGCTCTTCCATGGCAAGCTGATTCCCCAGAAGTGATTACCACAAAATTTACATCAGGAAGGGGACTAGGTCAGCCCTAAATTTTGGTGCTGTGTATGATGAGCATGTGCTGTGGATTTTATTGTGTCATCTTTGGCTTCAGTGATATTTTTGCTAAAATCTGAAATTCTCTTGGAATATGTTTGATGTTTTGATGGAGAGGGAAAAGGATCTTTGCACAGGAGTTAGCAGGACTCATTGACAGGGCTTTGAACTAGATTTGAAAGGGGAGAGGGATAAAGCCAGGCTTGCCAGAGACAAGCCTGAGGGTGGTATGCCAGTCAGTGGTTGTGGGACAGTGTGCTAGCAAGGTGCATCGGTCTGCCATCCCAGTGGAGGTAGGGGATGGAGAGCCATGGGACAGCAAAGACACAGGGGATATTGCTGGGTTAGAAATCACAAAAGTGCCTGGGAATGGTCACACAGGGCTTCTCCCCCCAAAAAGGTGACGGGATTACCAGCCCAGCTGAAGTGCATCTACACCAATGCACGCAGCCTGGGCAGCAAACAAGGAGCTGGAAGCCATTGTGCAGCAGGAAAACTATGACCTAGTTGCCATCACAGAAACATGGTGGGATGGCTGGCACGACCGGAGTGCTGCAATGGATGGCTATAAGCCCTTCGGAAGGGTCAGGCTAAGAAGGAGAGGCGGTGGGGTAGCCCTGTGTGTTAGGGAGTGTTTTGATTGTCTAGAGCTGAACAATGGCGATGACAGGGTTGAGTGTTTATGGGTGAGAAGCAGGGGGAAGGCCAATGGGGCAGATGTCATGGTGGGAGTCTGTTGTAGACCGCCCAACCAGGCTGAAGGGGCAGACGAGATATTCTATAAGCAGCTGGGAGAAGTCTCACAATCGCTAGCCCTTGTTCTCATGGGGGACTTCAGCTTACCGTATGGTAAGCTGGAAATACGATACGGCAGAGGGGAAACAGTCTAGGGGGTTTCTGGAGTGTGTGGAAGATAACTTCCTGACACAGCTGGTGAGTGAGCCAGCTAGGGATGGCACCCCGCTGGATCTTCTGCTGGTGAACAGAGAAGGGCTTGTGGGTGATGTGAAGGTTGGAGGCCATCTTGGGCATAGTGATCGTGAATTAATAGTTTGTGATTCTTGGAAAAGTAAAGAGGGGGGTTAGCAGAACTGCCACCCTGGACTTCCGGAGGGCAAACTTTGACCTATTTAGGGGACTGGCTGATGGAGTCCCTCGGGAGGCAGTCCTGAAGGGCAAAGGAGTCCAGGAAGGCTGGACACTCTTCAGGATGGAAACCTTAAAGGCACAGCAGCAGGCTGTCCCCTTGTGCCGAAGGACGAGCTGGTGCGGAAGAAGACCGGCCTGGCTGAACAGAGAGCTGTGGCTAGAGCTCAGGACGAAACCTTTGGAAGAAGGGGCAGGCCGCTCAGGAGGACTGTAAAGATATTGTGAGGCTGTGCAGGGAGAAAATTAGAAGGGCCAAAGCCCAGCTGGAGCTCAGCCTGGCTACTGCTGTTAAAGACAATAAAAAATGCTTTTATAAATACGTAAACAAGAAAAGGAGGGCTAAAGAGAATGTCCATCCTTTATTGGATGTGGGGGGAAACACAGTGACAAAGGATGAGGAAAAGGCTGAGGTACTTAATGCCTTCTTTGCCTCAGTCTTTAGCAGCAAGAGCAGTTGTTCTCCAGGTCCCCAGCCCCCCGAGCTGGTAGGTAGGGACAGGGAGGAGAATGAAGCCCTCATAATCCATGAGGAAATGGCCAGTGACCTGCAACATCTCTTAGATGTACGCAAGTCTATGGGGCCAGGTGGGATCCACCCGAGGGAGTTGGTGGAAGTGCTCTCCAAGCCGCTTTCCATCATTTATCAGCAGTCCTGGCTATCAGGGGAGGTCCCCGCCAGGGGAGGTTTAGGTTGGATATTAGGAACAATTTCTTCACTGAAAGGGTTGTGAAGCATTGGAACAGGCTGCCCAGGGAAGTGGCTGAGTCACCATCCCTGGAGGTCTTCAAAAAACGTTTGGATTCAGAGCTCAGTGACATGGTTTGGTGGTGGCCTTGGCAGTGCTAGGGTAAAGGTTGGACTGGGTGATCTTGGAGGTCTTTTCCAGCTTAAATGATTCTATGGTTCTATGCAGTGTATATTAGAGAGAATAAATGACAGCTTTCGTGAAACCTTTTGTCTTGTTCAGTATGACCAAGGGGCTCTGCTTCTCTCTGATTAATTTCTTCTTGAATAAGTTTAAACCTGCATATACAGAACTTCATAAGTGCAACAGATAGTATGGTTATCTGATAGCTGTAGAGCAAGTTTAAGATTTTTTGAATTAAAATCTGAATTACACCTGCTTTCAGGTTTTGCGGAAAGTATTTTTTTCAGTTTGCTCCTAATTGTACCACCCCTCCAACTGCTTCTCTGCTCCATTTCCTTTCCTGATGGAAACTTTTTTTCTCTTTTCCCATGGTTCACTGTTTTATAGACTTTCCTTTAGATTTGGGGAATTTCCTAGAGCTTCTACATAGTAACTTTCATCTCTGATGATATATCTTACAATTTCTTTTGCAGTATGTCATCAAAAAGTTAAACCTTAAAAATGCTTCCAGCCGAGAGAGGAAAGCAGCAGAGCAAGAGGCACAGTTGTTGTCCCAGCTGAAACACCCAAACATAGTCGCCTACAGAGAGTCCTGGCAGGGGGAGGACGGCCTGTTATATATTGTCATGGGCTTCTGTGAAGGAGGAGATCTGTATCACAAACTCAAAGAGCAGAAGGGCAAACTTTTGCCAGAGAACCAGGTGGTGGAATGGTTTGTCCAGATTGCCATGGCATTGCAGGTAAAATAAAATATAACTTTGTCATTTTAAGATAAAACTTTCACAGTTAGGCTACAGTGTTTGAATGCTGGTCTGGCTGGGTTAGCATCTAAGTACAATGGTTATTAGTACATGTTCCTATTTTAGGTAAGAATTTGCTATCACATGTTACATCTACATCTCTTTATCACAGCAGACAGTGGTAACCTCCGTGGTATTTGTAATGATGGTCTGAAATGCTTCTCTGGTTTGAAATTTTGGATCAAATTTACAAAGTGTAGTGTTTTGTTTTGTTTTGTTTTCTTTTATTTTAGAAGTTCTTTCAGAAGCATTTTGTGTTCTGTGATTTTGCCGGTGGTTTTAAATGGTAAATTTAGACTGCGAATCCATTTTATTAAATCTTATCTCAGTCTCTTGAAACTTAATAAATGGAGATTATCAAACTTTAAAAACAATTGTTATAGTAATAAAGACAGGATACTAGTATTAACACCAAGAAATAAGAAATACGACAGAAAATTCTATGTTAAAGTTGCCTCCTGGGGCCAGATATGTGCAAGTCTCCAGCAGTGCCTGTTCTTGCTCATTGTAAGCCTAATCTTTTATCCCTTATTTAGACAATATCACGTTTTACACCAAAGTTTTATACTAAAGACTGAGACATGATTGTCAAGAACTGGAGGCAGCAGAATTGAGCCTTAGCCTTACATTTTTACTTCCTTTTTTCTTCTGACTTGTTAGAGCTACACAGGGAGATTTCGCTGAAGTGATGCCAAGTTTTGGGTCTGTACCTATATCATTCTTACATTAATTCACTAATATGATCTTCAGCAGTCATTTTGCTTTGGTAGTGATAGTTGTGTCATTGCTGTGTTAGAATTTTGCCTCTTTGACCCACATAACTTGATTTTACTTTTCAGTGGAGAACCAACTGAGTTATTTAACTTCATCTATACTTTCTTTTTGCCTCACAGTATTTACATGAAAAGCACATTCTGCACAGAGATCTTAAAACTCAAAATGTTTTTCTGACAAGAACAAATATAATCAAAGTGGGTGACCTGGGAATAGCCAGAGTGTTGGAAAACCAGTACGACATGGCCAGCACTCTCATAGGCACACCATACTACATGAGCCCCGAACTCTTTTCTAACAAGCCCTACAATTACAAGGTACAGTAAGTTGATACAAATGTCGTTTCTACTTTGTTAGGCAATTTATTTTGTAATACCTGAGAACATTACAATCTTATGTATTATTTTTAGTTTATTACTGCTTTTGACTCTTTTTAATGTCTGCAGAGACCAAAGAAAAAATAGGAGAGAGATTGGCCGGGACCTGCATTTTTTAGAACTGTGTTTGCTGCAGCGGCTGAGAATTAGTAACATGTGATAAGTTATCACAGCCAGGGTGTTCAGCAGGCTGCCTGTACCTATTGCAGCATGCCAATGTAAACAAAGATATTAGTCTCTGTTAGATAGCTGTGTTTTCCAAATTTATTATGTAATAGACAGGAAGCTTTATATTCAACAGCAGCATTTAAAAAAATAATTTTAAGTAGAGAAATGAGCTGTGTCGCTGTGAATTTAAAATAAAGTAAGGTAAATGTGCTCATGTATACCTGTTCAGCTCTTGCTGCAAACCACGTGCACCATAAAGTAGGGTGTCTACAACGAGCAAGAGCTAAGGGGAAGCTGTTCTAATGAAAAATGAAAAGATTTTCTTTCTCCAGTTAGAACCAATATTGTAATTAATTAAAAACAACAACAGCAACAAAAACACAAACTGCAGTGTTCTACGCTTCTTTTCAGAATCAGCCTGGTGATATTTGGAAGAAAATAGTTTAAACAATCAAAATTAAAAGAATGGGACTGAAGCCAAAAGTTTGCAATGGAATTTGATCTTAATTAGTTTATTGTCATTAAAAGCCTCTTTGAAAGCAGGTGGCTAAGTCTGGAGATGAAATTTCTACCTTTAATACAAAGCTCCTAAAACTCTTTTTTTCTTTTTTTTTCAGTCTGATGTTTGGGCGTTAGGCTGCTGTGTTTATGAAATGGCTACGCTGAAACATGCCTTTAATGCTAAAGACATGAACTCTTTGGTTTACCGAATTATTGAAGGAAAGGTAAAAGCATATAAAATATTTTTATGGGTGCTTGGATCATCTGATAACTTGAGATGACTGTTTCCAGTCGGAAATAATGCAGGGATTTATAAATATTTTGTATGTTGCATGCATCATCATATATGTTGTAAGATTGGTATTTCCTGGTGGTATATGATATAATAGCAGACCCGGGAAGTTATTCATGTTTAGATATTGCTAGGGTTTCTTGTTACTCTTTTGTGCAACTACAGTATTGATGAATTTTTAAAGTCCTGAGATGACTGACTTTCTTCATTTTCTTCTGGCCTAACCATTGTGCAAAGAATTTCATCACTGTTCATGTGATGCCATTGTCCTGTTAGGTAAGACTTTATATACCAAAGCAAGTAAGACTTAAATAATGAAGTTAAAATAGATTTATTATATATAAATCTCTTGCACCTATTCACAGAACTTTAACTGCTGATACTAATTAGAAAAATTAACAAAAATTCGTAGACAGAACACTTAGAATTTCTATATTGTGTTTGATAGGTAGTTAGGCACTTGGGAAACTGTCGTTGAATGAATAGTTGGACTATTTTTTTATGCAAAGTACCTAGATGAATATAACTGTTGTGTATAAATAATCTAGCAGTAGCCCCTGATGACAAATAAGTTAAATTATGTCAAATTTCCCATTCCTTTTACAGCTGCCACCCATGCCAAAGGATTACAGCCCACATTTGGTAGAAATAATACGAACTATGCTGAGTAAAAAACCTGAGGAAAGGCCTAGTGTGAAAAGCATACTAAGACAGCCATATATCAAGCACCAAATTTCGTTGTTTTTGGAAGCCACAAAGGCGTAAGATATTTTCATTTGAGTGTTTCTATTCAAAATATTCATGTTACTGTTGTCTTTGTTTTACAACTCTTCCTATTTTTTTTATACCAGGATAACATTAGTTCTATTGTGTGCAGATGCAAAGCGTATGAACCTATGAGTTTCTGTAGAGTCTTGGAGGAACAGGAGAGAAATGGAACGGAAACTACTTCTTTTGGCAAATGCACACTAAATCTGTGCAATAGTTAGGATTGCACAGGTTATTCAGAGTAAAAAAAATAGTAGCACCAGTATTTTCAAAGAAGTCATGGGAAATACACAGCTTTCTGTATGGTTCTTTGAGGCTCTCTGTCAGCTGGGAGTTCTTATACCAAGTTCCTCTTGGTATTCACTGGTATAATTATTTTTCTTAGTTAGGTTTGGTCAGTTATTTTATTTCCAGATAGGAGTGATCTTGGTGCTGTGCAGAACAAATGTACATTGCTGCCAGAGTCTGAATAGTGTTTGTAAGCTCCTTTTATAGAGGTGAAAAGGAGTATGTTGTGCACAGTCTGTTGAAAAAGCCTAGTATCTTGTATTCTCTGTATGTAAGCTGTTTGGTGGATTGGATTTTTTTTTTTTAAATTACTATAATCTAAAGAAATACCTTAAGGTCTTGTTGCTGGTGATTGACTGAGCAACTTCTATTTACTTGTTTATTTATTTATNAATACTATGTTTCATAAGAAGTGCCTTGAGCATTTGTGAGAACATAGAACTGATTCCTAGTGGTGTATAAAATTCACATTAATGAAGGAATAGTGTTTAGGCAAGAATGGAAGTAAATAAAAAGCTGTGAGTCAGTAAAACTAATTGCAGTGTCTTAGCTAAAAGATGTTAACTAAACAACATCCAGTTTTTCATTTGTGGGCCACTATGTGCATTATTTCTATGTAATTAATTGGCATACTTAGATTTTGTGTGTATTATATTTATAAACATATTTCTACACTTCTCTTGGAGGATTTGATGTTAATTTTTTTTTCAAATATTTGATGACAAATAGTAATCATTTTCAAATCTGTCTGGTTTTGACTGGCAAAACTAATTATAGTTACACCCCTAAATTATTTATGGTTGGAATTCTTTCCAGTGGTTAGAACAAATCTTATATAGTGCCTAATCTTGCGCATGTTTTTTTTTTGTTTGTTTGTTTTCTGAAATGAGTCAGCTATTGTGGAATTAAGCTTTCAGTGCTGAAATACTGAATGTATTTGGTGGAATATATCTTGGAGAATTGTTGGTGCTTGTTGGCTCCTCCCTTACAGAAGAGCCAAGGGATTACAATTTTTCTTTCTGTGGTCCACGTGAAAAGTGGGTGAGCTGCATAGGTATAAACCCATTCCTAAAATATGTAATCTGCAGATACAGTCTTGTATCTCTTTAAAAATGTGGATTGCAGCATTTTTGAAGCTCTTAATCTGTAATTGATCGTAATCTCATTACAGTTTGTGTACTCTGGCATGTTAATGATGTTCCTCAGGTGCTCAGAATATTCTTTCATATGTGCATAATACTCAAAAGGTAATTCGTTTTTTTGTTTTGTTTTTCTTTTAATTCTAGAATGAAGAAGACTGCATCATCAATTATAAAGCCACCAAATTTTGTCCCTCAGAGAAACCAGCTGTTGAGTTGAAAACAAAACCAAGCAGTAATGATCTGAACAACCTGGGAGACTCCTTAGCTACAATTAGTAAAGTGAATATTGATATCTTACCATCTGAAGAGGGGAACTATGGAAGTGAGAAGAGTGGCAGTGAGCATATTCCTGAGAATAATAAAGCAAAATATGTACATGTTCCAGGGAGTTCTAAACTAACATCCAGTAGTCCACCAATTAAGGTTGACAGACTACAGGAAAAAACAAAGCAAGCTTTTAAAGCGGAAAATGTTGAGTCTAAGCAGTCATCTGTTCTTGCTATAGAAGAAGATGATGATACTTTGAAGCTCCTGCAGCCTGTATCAAAAGACCAAAAGCAAACTGACCTGGTAATGCATTCATTCTTACACAGACTTTGAAATGGATTTAGCTAATGGCCAGCTCTTGAAACTTAGAGAGCTGCTGCTCATAATGGTTTCCTATCCAAGTAGGATGCTGCTGATGCAGTTATTGAGATGCTTTAAATAGCTGGGAGCCTTGGCTTCAGCTTTGCAAAGGCAAAATGATGGAGGAGTTTTAGGCTTGCATCTAGATGATGGAAATGCTGTTTTTACAAGGAACTAGAATTTTCTTATCCCGCTGAGAAGAGAGATTGCAAGAATAGTTTTAGGACATCTTCATTCTATGTTCTAAACAGGCCTGGCTAATCTCTTGAGTTGGTCCTGATTTGGATGGGCAACCAGAGTAAACAGCTAATCAAATGGGGCTCCCACTGGCTTTTCTCTTGCATTCACGACTAGTTAGTACATTCACTAAATGATCTGGATAGTTAAATGATGGACTTAGGGCTAAGGTGCTAAGTTCGTCAAAGAACAGAGGATGGATTAAACAGCTCTTGAAGTTGCTTCCTGATTTATTCTGCATACTCTCTCTCCCCTTTTCACTTTTTTATAGTCAGACATTTAAAGAAATGTTGAAGAAGTTTGGAAAAAAAAAAGTGAAGGATGAGAAGTGGGAGAGATTGAAGGCAGACAGGTGATGAAGAGATGGAAAGAGGCATACAAGAAAGGAGAAAGGAACGGTGATATGGAAATCTGGAAGATTTTGCTTGCTTGCTTGCTTTCCTTTCTTTTGAAGGCAGGCTGTTTCCTGCTGTTCTTAATTTCATTTATTCTTTCACTGTTTATGTTGGTAGTTTGGAAAATCAGTCTGTCTAAAGAAATGTCAGCTTCCCCCTAGGCTTCTGTAGCGCTGTCCTTCAGATAGTAACTGAGACAGAAATACTGGCTAATTCTTTCTAACCTGTGCCCTTTTCCAGTGTTAAAAGGGTCTGCTGAGACAACTGGGAAAAGACTTTATCTTGTCCTATTGAATCTCTAAAGTGTCAATTATAGATATGGCTCTTCCTCTCACATCTTGTGCTTTGGATTTAGAGGTCTTATGTCTGTTCCTCTGGCTGTACAGCTGTCACTTCTGCATAGTCACTTGCAGCCATTTTACTTTAGATGATGATTGTCTTTTCATTACCTTTTGGTCTACAATAAGATTTTCATACACACTTTTCTAATGAAAAGTCATTATCTGTTGCAGAGTTTGGATTCTACTGAAAAACTGCTAGCACCATTTGTTCCTGTTGTAATTCAAGTAAGTGTCCTTATTTGAAGGTTTTACCTGTATCTGGTGCAGCAGATATTTTTTCTAACCGTCTGTCAAAGGTTTATTGTGATTGCAACTGTGATATGTTAAGTTGGAGGTAGTCTGAATTGTAAAGTGGCCGATGCAGATTTTTATTTTTTTTAATTGCCTAAATTTTGAAAAAATACTTTTCCTTATTAGGATGATGTCTGTCATGGAGCTTCAGGAGATGCTCAGGAAAAAATTACGTCTCAGTTACAGCCTCATAGTTCT
>VXAL01008553.1:184878-201968 GCA_013399475.1 Chauna torquata | reverse complement strand
GGGGGGACCCTGGCCTGTCGTGCAGGCTCGGCAGCCGGCCGCATCCGCGTTACCCGGCAGGGGCTGCCCGCCCCCGGGCCGCCGTTCTCGTTCCCGTTAAGCGGTCTCCGCGTTTGAGGCGGACGCCGAGGCCGCGCCGTCGCTGCGTCCCGCGGCAGCGAGAGCTGTGCGTGCGTCTCCCTGCTCGCCCCCGAGCTCTCCCGTAGATCCGTCGCGTACGTGCTCGGAGGCCGCGCTCCGTTAGTAAACTGCGGCTGTTACCGCTTCGGCTGAAGGCGAGGCAGCCGCGGCGTTGGCAAAGCGCTTCGGCGCCCCGCGGCAGTGCGGGGGGTGACTGCCGCCTTTTTCCCCTTGCAGGTTTGCGGGAGGCTTATGCTAATAAATAAGGTGACAAGGGACAATGACATTAAGGAAAGGTATGTGTGCGTGTCTGATACAGAATCACAGAACGGTGTGGGGGTTCAGGTTGGAAGGGACCTCAGAGCCCCCCCAGTCCCAGCCCTGCCATGGGCACGACACCTCCCACCAGACCCGGCTGCCCACAGCCCCATCCAGCCTGGCCTTGGGCACCACCAGGGATGGGGCACCCACAGCTGTGCTGGGCAGCCTGTGCCAGGGCCTCACCGCCCTCACAGGAAAGAATTTCTTACGCGTATCTAATCTAAACTTACCCTCTTTCAGTTTAAAGCCATCACCCCTTGACCTGTCACCACGCTCCCTGACGAAGGGTCCCCCCCAGCTCTCCTGCAGCCCCCTTTTGGTACTGCAAGGCTGCTGTAAGGTCTCCCTGGAGACCTGTATTTTTGGAACACTTTGTGCTTTTCTGTGTTTTCAAGTCTTTCTCTGCTTACGTCAATAAACTTTTTTCTTTCAAATTTTCAGTGAACATTTCTATCCTCATAGTGGCAGTTGTCATATTTTTGCTAGTACTTCATCATAACTTCCTAGGCCTCAGTGACTTCCTGAAACGGGAACTGACAGGTATGTGGGGTTTTGTTGCAGTTGTCTTCTTAAGATTGGTGAGAAAAAACATGCTTTGCCAGACAGAAGTCACTGACTGCATTGCTGAAATAATTTATATGATAATTGTCAATTGTTTGCATAAGAAGATATACTTTTGTACTTTTAATAAGAGTAGATCTTTTGCTGTTCTCAGACCCAGGAAACTTCAGGTTGCTGGGCTTGTCTGTACTTGCTGTCCTGTGACTTTTCTCAGTCAGGAAGCTGCTGAGAGAGCAATAACAGCCACTTCTGGCTTTAAAAGTCACTGAGATATGGTACTTAACTTTATTTATAGTACTTATGTTTATTTAGCAAAGCCTTTTCATTTTCAGGAGTCCACTTCTAAGAACCGCACCTGGTCCCACAGAGATTCTCCATGTCCCCATTAACTGCCAAGTCCCTGTTTGCCTCCCCTGTTCCTCATGTTCCTCAAGTTATCTGAAAATATCTGACTTGTAGTAGTCCAGGTCATCTGAAAGGTAGCAGTGTTGTTATTAAAAAGTGCAGCTAGCGAGGAATTTGTCACCTTTTATAGGTGATGTATATGATGCGTAGTCATAAATTTCAGCTGCTGGTCTCCCATTTTCATCTCTGCACACTATGGGTATAAACTCTTGCTGTTGCAGCTGGGATAATATAGTGATGATCTGTGATGCCTAGAATAAACGTGGGCTGTATGTAATGCTTTGATAATCAGGGGAAAAAAACTCACAACACTGATAGTAATTTAGAATTTGTTCCTTCCTTGGTTTCTACCTAAGAAGAAAAGAAAGTAGAAAGAAAATATGGAAGGGTGATGTGACTGGAAGGTGGTTAGGGTAACAGGAGGGAGAAATTAGTGTGATTATAGATGTGGCAAATGAGACCGAAGGTAAGCACAACCTACTGTAGCTTAAGCCTCATTTTAGTACCTTGTTGTGCTGCGGGTGAATACTTAAAGCAGTTATATGTATGTGGTTTATTTGCAAGTGTGGTGTTTTCAAGTATGTTAGCATCTCGGGTTCTCATGAGCAGGGGCTATCATTTAAGTGTTTGATACTGGGATGTTGTAGTCCACATTCCTCAACCAAGACTTCCAAGCGCTTATATAATAGAAATAGTTGAAGGCATTGGGAATTTTAGCATGGTAATCACTTCTGTGTTTCATTTATGTAAAACAAGTATGCGATTCCGTTTGTTCTCCACAGATTCAAATCCATTAGGACTTCAGCCTATAGACTTCATACCTGCAGTTCCCCAGAGGCTGACAGATGAAGGGAATGATAAGGAGATTTCTGTGGTTATTGCAGCATCAGATGAGAGGCTTGGGGGTGCAATTGCAGCCATGAACAGTATTTACCGTAACACCAGATCCAATGTGGTTTTCTATATTGTTACTTTGAATGATACTGTGGACCACCTGAGGTAATGATTTTTTCATTAGCTTCCCACAATACTGTAAAACTTAAGTTTTTATCTTTGAGAATAGGAAGGGCTGGATTTGCCTGATACTGCACTCTAAATTGGTTTGCAGTCCTATCTGCTGCTGCTTATTGCATCTTTTTGACGTGGAGAGTCCTACAGTCGTTCCTGCTGGTAATGTTTCAGGGATGGAAGAGAGACATCTTTTCCAGTGGGATCATATCCAGCCAGCAGTGTTGGAGTTTGTTGGTGGAGGCGTTGTAAAAGTTACTTCCTGCATTTCACCTGAGCAATTGAAATGCTGGCAGTGAAGTTTCCCCCCGCCTTTTTTTTTTTTTTCTCGGACTGGGCTTTGATCCTTTCATTTTCACCCAGATGTGTTCATGCTGATACTTTTTGTGACGGGCCTGTGATAACAGGATTATATATTTCTAGTAAAACAAGCAGCAATCTGCCTTTCATGTGTCACAGCTGTTTAGTGTGCTGGTAGTGGGCATGTCCCTACAGACACACAGGACACCACCACTGAAATCAGATGCAGATTACATTCTATGCCTATATTTGCTGGATGGGGAAATGAATGGCCAGATCAAGATCTTTTGATTGGATCTCTTGCTTTTCATTTGATTTTTGTCTCATTTAACAAAATCTGTGCTTTTTTTCCTGTTTGCAGGCTGTGGCTAAGAAACAGTGCTCTGAAAAATTTGAGATACCGAATTTTGGATTTTGACCCGCATGTCTTAGAAGGGAAAGTACAAGTGGATCCTCAAAAGGCAGACACCATAAAACCAGTAAGGATGGTGTTGATTACTTTTTAAAATTATTAGTAACAATACATTTTGATATTAGCCTCCAATGGCTTTTGAACTTAACTAGCGTTCAAAACCAAATTTGTTAGTGTGGAAGAAATCTTTTGTAATTAAGTTCCTAAATTTCAGTACAAGATAGTACAAGATAAATATCTACACATGCATCCCTAGTATCTTTCTTTGCTGATATCTCCAGTGAAGCAGAGCAGGCTGCATGTCAAGCATGCCAAAACCTCTGAGACACTACAGATATATATGGAGAGAGAAGAAATTCTAACAGAGACCAGTTTTAAAGTTAGTTTATTGTTGCACAAATTCATAGGTAACCAGGAATTGATGGAACCTGCTTATTTCAAATGACTTACAAGATACTGCTGTCTGTTTTGCTTCCTGGAGAGAAGTTGCCATAGACGTTACTGCCATAGATAAGTGCCAGGAGTATCAATTTCACATTTATTTGAGCAATTTTCCATTTAATTCTTGCTTTCACAGTTAACCTTTGCAAGATTCTACTTGCCCAATTTGATACCTCATGCAGAGAAGGCCATCTATGTGGATGACGATATAATAGTGCAAGGTATGGGACCTTTTCTTAATCTTTTGCCACTGGTATATGCTGGGTTCAGTGTGCCATCTCTGACAGTAGCCAAACACTTCTTCTTCAAGGAAAGATGTAAAAACTTTGTAAATATGAATGAATTGGATTAAACGGAGTGTTTTTATCTGCTGTAGCGATGGACTGAACAAAAAGTCACTCAGAGCTTAGCCAGGATTGCTTTTAATTTTTCTGTGCTTATTTCCATTTTTAAGATGATATCCTTGACCTTTACAACACTCCATTGAAACCTGGACATGCAGCTGCATTTTCAGATGATTGTGACTCAACCACTAATAAAGTTGCTGTCCGTGGAGCAGGGAATCAGGTTGGTTTTATTCTGATTCAGTCGTAACAACGCTGTAGAACCCAGGCTTTGGAACCAGGCACTTGGTTTTGATATTCTTGGAGGTTGACTTCCAAATGCAGTGAAGCAAAAGGTGTGACTGTACCTACCTAAATCAGTTGACTCTGATGGTTGTGTTATAAATGATGCCTGCAGTTTCTATTTAGGCACAGTAAAAGCACTTTGAATTTTTGCTGTGTTTTACAATGATAGTAATTCCCAGTGCGGAACAGCAGGAGGTCTTAGAACATCAGAGGGAGAATTCTTTATTTGTGAGTGTATGAGAAGTACTTTTTTTGGCAGTGGTATTGTCTCAGGTCGTACACATTAATACCATGCAGCATTCCTTAAAATGTGTAGTTTACATAATTATATTTTTAAAATGTTAGACCTCTTAAGCTTACTTTCTCTTGTGTTAAAGGCAGGGGAATTTGTTTTAGCAACTTCAAGTTATGCTTGTCTGTTGGGAGTTGTACAAAATTTTTCTTTAAATAGGAATTTGACTATATTTTTATGCTAATATCTACACTTTTTCTTTTTCAGTATAATTACATTGGGTTTCTAGATTACAAAAAAGAAACCATCCGAAAGCTTGCCATGAAAGCCAACACTTGCTCCTTCAATCCAGGAGTTTTTGTTGCCAATTTGACGGAATGGAAATTACAGAACATCACTAAGCAATTGGAGAAGTGGATGACACTTAATGTAGCGTAAGTACCCCCCAAGATGGGGGGTGACCACAGGTCAGGGATTGGGTTATGGCAGTGGCATTTAACTGTTAAATGAAGGGCTGTGTATTTATCTGTGGATTCCTGTCATACAGCTGCGAGTGAAAGTCAACTAATTTAGGGCCATACAAGCAACCTTTCCCAACTTCTTTCCATCTTCTCTTCCAGAGAGGAACTTTACAGCAGGACTCTGGCTGGCAGCATCACGACACCTCCACTGCTAATTGTATTTTACAAGCAACATTCCAGTATTGACCCCATGTGGAATGTCCGACATCTTGGTATGTGTGAAACACCACACTTTGCTCCCCCACTGTGTTTTTCCAGGTCTGTAGCTGAACATTTAGTTGATGATGCAGCAAACAGATCTTTTCTTTCCCTGCTTTATACCCTGTGCTTTAGGAAACACTGTTTTGCAATACCATCTTGCATTTTGTGGGCCTGATCCTCCACGTTCCTCTTTGAACTGCTGGGGGGGATTCTTGATTTGAGCTCTCAAATTCTTGTTTCGTTTTTATTGTTTCCACATACATATTGTATCTAAACTGATCCTAGGTGTCTTCTCCAAGATTGTTAAGAAGAACAGACATTCGTATCTGTTCTGCTGTTGGTAAAAGCCCAAAGATAGGAGAGCTTTCTTAGGTTTTGTTTCAAATGAATAATACATAGGCTGCTGAATATACCTGGGCATTAAAAGGGTTTTAAAGAATTTGGAAGTTAAAGCAGTACATTAAAACATACACCGAGACAGATCAAAGTGGCCTTCAGTTGCGTCTGATTTGTTTTTCAGTTTGCCCTGATTTCTGCCTCCCATATCATCTCTTTTCCATAAATGACAAGATTCCATGTTAACACCCTTTGTTTTGAAGTTAAAATATTGCACGCTGTTTTTTCCTGCTGTCTTTTATTTCAGGCACTAACGCTCTTTTTTTCAATAAAAGGGTCTAGTGCTGGAAAAAGGTATTCTCCTCAGTTTGTGAAAGCTGCCAAGCTGCTCCATTGGAATGGACATTTCAAACCATGGGGAAGAACAGCTTCATATTCTGAAGTGTGGGAGAAGTGGTATGTCCCTGATCCTACAGGCAAGTTCAGCCTGATCCGGAGACGTTCAGAAGCCTACGAAGCAAAGTAGAGTAAATTTTAATAACTGATGGCGTTTTCTCAGGAAACTTCTGGATCCAAGCAGATTATTATTATTTTTTTTTTTTTAAGTCAACTTGTATTACAGAGCAGTCCTTGTCTCCTGGAGCACAGGGAGATGCACTTACTCAGGTGCAGTGGTGCACTTCTGAAATGCACGGTTCCGAAGGAGACTCACTTCACTTGTGTGAGTCAAGATGCTACTCCAGCAGAAAGGGCATCTCCCTTCCCATCATCCAGCAAAGGGGCATCTCCACAACGTAGCACTTCTGTTAGGTCATTTCTGTCCGTTGTGCACTTTTTCTGCTCTTTACAAGTCCTCTGGGGGGATCATTCTGTCAGTTATGGAAATAAACGGTTCCAGAAAAAAGACAGAACTTCAGCTGGAGCTTGCACCATGCAAGTCTTGCACAGGAACGTACTGTAATTAAGAGCTGCTTGGTATTTTTTTTTTTTCCCTTGTTGTTGTTCCTTATCCTGTGAAATAGTTTCAACAGTCCTTTCTTGCATGAAAACTGCTCCCAGCCATTTCTGTGTAAGTCTTTCTTGCACAATTCTACAAAATTGAATCTTGGTTTTTGACAGATGAGTTCTTCAAGTATTATTTCACTATGCAAATTGGTTTTAACTGCCAGTGAACACTAAAACATTTTCTGTAAAGTGGTGGAGAAAATGTTCAAAAATAAAAGCTAATGTTAACACATTGAGTCAAACCTCAGGTAAATGGTTTTACAATTCTTCTCTTGGTCTGATACATGAAGTGTGTTTCCTTTTTACTTACAGTATTAACTGATTGCAGTCAGTCAGTTGACGTCACCTTTGGGAAAGTAATCGCATTCCGAAAGTATGCAAAGTATTTATTTTTGTGATCAGGTTGTATAAAACAGATCATTGTTGTTATTGTCAAGAAGTTCCTCATAGTTCTTTCTCTCAAGCGAGCATGGCTCTGCCATAGCTTTTCCCACTGTGCCCTTCTTACTCTGACCCTCTGAATTCATCAAGTGAGATTGCTGGGACCTTTTGCAGCTGGCTGCCCATCAGCTTTACTATAGGTAAGTCGGTTGTTTCTTTTTTTTAATTGATGTTTGAATACAGGTTATTATTAGCTAATATATCCCAGCAGCTACTGTACCTATTGTTCCATTTAATACAGGTTAGAACTCAAGTTCTCATTTTTATTCAGGAATACCATTTGTGAACAAGTATAAGATGTATACACAAAAGACTTAGGCAGTGACTGGCTCAGTGTTTCATGGTGTGAGATACAGGGCAGCAGAGAGCTAAAGGGCTCACTTACGTGCATTTTAGTACTGCTTTATAATTTAAAAGGATTTCCAACTTCTCGTCTCATTGCATACACTACCTGTGGTTCTGGCTCTGCCATGGATGCTGGTCTCTGGTTTGTTACTGATCCTTTCTTTTCCTGGCTTCTGATGAAAACCGTTCCTGTCACTGAAGTGGTTAGGCATAATGAAATAAGTTCAGTTACCGAACGGAAAGATTCTGCTAGATCAGCTGTCACTGACTTAATTCCAATGACCAGCAGTTATTTTAGCAGGCTTAGATAAACTGTGTCTGTATCTGTGCTTGATGCTTTTTTAAGATGCCTAGGAGGCATCTAATGCCTCAACATACATTTAAAGAAAATACATCAACTACCTCTTTAAGTGCAATTAAACGGTAATTCTGTACGCTAGAACTGCAGTTCTGCTACAGGCTGAGTGCAGTAACACATCCTTGTTACACAGAGAAACACGGTTTGCTTTACAGTTACCAGTTGTTACTGTATTTCCATCAGGAACTATGTCTTTTGTTCAAGAGCACCACAGGAACAAGGAGCTTTTTCCCCCGCAAAGACAGACTACTATTACCATAATCCATTTCCTCTCCCAGTGAAGCTATTGTACATGTAGAGCAGTGCTTAGATAAAATACCTTATGTCTAGCTGAAATAAGTAGCATTTGCTAACCAGTCCTTACCTGTCAAAGTCCTACAGTTTTTGAAAAATACTGAAAACTTACCTACTGACTTAAGTCACGCTCTACAGTATAGTCTCTGTAATCCTCTAGGCAAAACGATTACCATTTTGTGAAGGGAGGATGAAAACTTATCTTGAAATTTAATTGCTCAAATGTGACCATCGTTTTTCAAAGAAAACAACACAGGGTTTATCCTTTTGAAATATGTTTTTACAAGACACAAAGAATAGACTAACACAGTCTAATGTTAGAATTTTTTTAAATAGTCTGTTTTTAAAAACAGGAATTAAAGTATAGGACTTAAAGCTGAATACAGTCAGTGTCCTAGAACTATACAAGATCTGGAACTATCTAGAGAGATGCAGTATTATAGACATTATTTGACACAGTAATTGTGATTCTTTGCAGCAGGTCTGATATGCAGCATTCCTCCAACTTCTTTAACAGAAGTGTTTATGACTGTTCTGAAAGCCAGTAATAGTCTCCAAGCCACGTCTTCGCACATCTTGTTACACATAGTCTGTGTTAAAATCATAGGCATCGTCTTCATCTGCTGTCTTGTCCAAGCTGAATGATAATGAACTGTCACATCCGCTTTCTGAGGAAAAGAAAATCAGTTGTTAGTGAAATCAACGTACATGCTAGAGTACTAGAGATTATACTTCATGCTATGGGTTTTTATACAGACCTGCTATCTCGTTTTCTGAATTTGCATGTTTTGTTTGTTGTTTGCCAAGATTTGCTTTCCTGGTCATCCGAATGTTGCTTTCCTATGACGGGTTGGAGAGATCAGACATACGAGTTTATGCAGACATCACTAACGAAATCTCCCATGCAAATGAAATATAAGAGAGACTTGACGACAGTGTGGATGTCCCTTTGTATAGCTGGTCAGGAACACGCTGACTTAGAACAAGGCTGTTTTTCTTAATTAAGCAAAATGATCAACCCTTATCTCTAGGAGAAGGACTTTGTGATTACTCCTGGTGGCTCTGCAGTGCCCGCACGTTCTCGGTTTACAGCAGGATACTAACTGGGTACTTGGTGTCAGGGTCTGAGCAGGCAGAAATCTAATGAAACCCATATTTACCTTTTTCACATCCTTTTCTTCTTCTTCTTCCACACTAGCTTGATCATCATCACTTTCCATGAAATCCTCTTCCTCTTCCTCCTTGCTTGTTTCCAAATTCTCCCACTCTGATACTTCCTCTACCACTTTATTGTCTATTTTCCCATTTGCCATGCCAGCTGATTGGAAAACAATGCTGCTTGCTGGACTAGGGTACTTTAAAGCTAGGAAAGATATACAAACTGTCTGTTAAGTCACTGTTAGCACCCGATGTAATGTCTACCGATGAAAAGGATAGCCCTCCCCCATAAACAGGGAGAACAAGTGCAAATCATCCAAGAAAGTAACTTTCCCTGAGGCATCTACAGAAGACTGCTAGGAGGTGACGAACTTGGATTTGAGTGTAGATTGTACTGAACAAAAATGTTGTTTTGTTGGTCTAACTAGCAAATAGGGAAAAAGAATGTCGAAGGGCACATAAGCACCAGCCATTTGGCTTAAGTCAGATGAGCAAAAACTAAGAACTAGCAGGGGTGATTTGTGTTGAGACAGCATGCAAATCCACTGTTTTGTTGCGTCAGAAACAGTTCTGTTCTCTGAAGGTTCATGTCTGCTGCATACTGCCATAGGTGTCAATATAAACCCCAGGACGACTTTCATTCATCATCTCCCATTAAAACTGCTACTACTGCTCTTAATGGTACCAGTGCACCACAGTAGTAAGTCCTACCTTGAACAGTGGTGGTGTTTTCTTCTTCTAGCTTCTTTAAATTAAAGCCTCTCTGCATTTCAGCTATTTTGTCTTCTGTAAGGTATGGTGGCAACATCTGAGATCCTGGAGGTTGTGAGTGGTAGCTTATTTTAGCTCTGTGAAAATAAAAATATCAGCTTTAAAAAACGACCAAAGATAACATGATTAAATCACTATATTTAAAAACAAAACCCAGAGCACAAATCTCTCAGACTAACTACTCATTAAGTATCATCTGTTTAGCAGTTAAATAGCTGTTTAAATTTGACTCTGAAGTTGTCAGTAACATAATTAAATGGATATCCCACTCTTAAACAGCTGAACCACTTAAGCAAGAGAAATATTCACACCCAGTTAGTCACTGATTCCGAGTTCATTCATCCCACACTCAGGAGAATACGGGAACCACTATAGGTTTCAACAAAATTGTTGCAAGCTCCCTTCCAGTCTGTAAGAGAGGACTACATGGACATAGTATTTGAGAGGAAGGTAAATTCCCTTACCAAACTTGGAGCAGAGGTCAGCAAACTGGCTATAGAATTGCAAGTAATTTGCTTTGACTCCCTCCATGTATACTTCACTATTTTAGAAAATTATCTATGGATAGTGTCCTCTGTTAGCCAATCCAGGTGGCTTTCTCAAAGTAAAACGCAGAAAAAAAAAAAAAGCAGCTTCTCCTTTCTGTAATTACATCTCAGGGCTCAACGCTCCTGCTGTGCAATCATGGCTGGATTAACAATGTGAAAATCAAACAGGTCAGCAGCATAAAGCAGAACTGATAGCATACGTACCCTGTCCAGTCAGAAAGTAGTAATTTAGCTATATTCTCTATGTCAGGAACACCTCCCTTTTTCAGCATACCCCTTTTCTGAGCAAGTAACGTTAAAAACTCTTCAGTGTTCCTGAAATC
The DNA here is from genome assembly GCA_013399475.1 of Chauna torquata. NCBI lineage: Eukaryota > Metazoa > Chordata > Aves > Anseriformes > Anhimidae > Chauna > Chauna torquata. The sequence continues at coordinate 191,238 of VXAL01008553.1, read as the reverse complement.
TGGGATACTATAGAACATCATTACCTAGTGCGAAAGAAAATGGTGCAATCAGAAAAAGACCACTGAGTTTTCTCCTAGCTTTAGGATTAAGAGAGCAAATGAAACTGGATCATGATGAGGAAGAACAAGTCTGTAAAGAGCAGCTTTTCTATTGTGTATGGGAGTACACAAAGCAAAATGCCTACTTTGTCAACAAATTCATCTGCTATTCTCCCATATCAATGGGTTTATAGAGACAGCACGCTGGTTTGTGGGGAACCAGTTATCACAGACCTGGATGGGGATTAGGCTTTGGTTAATCTACCTGAAACTAGAGTGAAATCAGAGTTGGATCTGAGGTCTTCACTATAATAAGAAGCAATCAGAATATCTTCATTTTTTACTCTATGGTATTATTATCAGATGATATATTTCAAAGCAGGTGGCGTTTCTTTTTTTTAAATCAGTACAGTCATTGGGAAAACAGACTGGCTGACAGGATCCTGGCATGCTGCGTCTGTCTTCCACGTGTAAGGCTGAAAGATCACGCTTAGTGTTGGATACACCAGCCAAAGTTTGCCACTGTGTACCGGTAAGTGGAAAGCAGCACAAAAGCTACCAGAACTAGTTGAAGCGAAATTAACTTTTGTTATTGGCTTAGGAAAGCTACAGAGGAGATGAATGTCATGAGAAATGTGGAGAAAGACGATGGAACTCACTTGCTGTTTACTGCAGTGATTTAGAATAGCATCCATTGCTTCAACCACATCTACTGAGCCTGATTCTCCAGTGTCTATGATACTTCTCAGGGCCAGAGCCAGGGCACTGTTGGCAGGATCTGCAACGATACTTGGACTGTCTAACATCTTCATCTGTTTATCAATACGCACAACTTGCATAGACCTATTCAGAGAGAGAAATGTGCTGTAAGTATTTGAAGATAAATCAACTAGCAAAGGACTGGTAATGGTGAAGGAAGCAAGCCACAAAGCTCAGCGTTGGACTGAATGCACTTCATACAGAGTCAGTTTCAGTGCTTTCTCATCATATGCTTTGTGTTGGATGGAAATTGAAATGCACGAAAAGAGCAAGTTCAGGCACTCTATTCTCTTGTGACAACTTACATCGTACAGAATGTTCTCTTTCATCCTGGCGAATTGAAATGTGCATTTATTTCTGCACGCAAACTGTAGTGTGTAGAGAAGAAACTGCACACAGGCATGCTTTGACTGCCCCAAATGCATTGAAATTGTACATAAACATCAAACCCAAGGCACTCTGGAACACAACCACAGACAGGAAAATGAACAGCTTTTATCAGACTCGGCTTACCTGGTAACACCTCTTGCTGGCCCAACATTGCAAACACGATCTCTTTTAATACTGTTGATTATGCTGCTCTTCCCCACATTAGGGAAACCTGAAGAAAACCACATAAATCATTGTAAGTTAAATATGAAACCTTGATCAGCCTATGTAATGCTGATCAGAACTGCTTCTTCCATGCGTCTTTGGCAGCGTACATCTTCAGTGTGAGATCAGAGTTGGATCTGAAGTCTTCACTACAGCAGTAAGACAAAGTCTGTATCCTCACTTCTCACACTCGCAGTAAAAACGGCATGAAAGACATCACTGAACATCACACCGCAAATCTTATTAGATGGGAGGAAGGCAGCGTAGGCTGTGTGGTATTTAACCTGCTTCTCTTTTCCCTAAGCTGGTTTATCAATTAAAGCCTCATACGATGTGCCTTCCACAGATCATGTATACCACGTGCATGGAAGTGCAACACAGATCACTGTCAGCTGAAATACTACAACAGTGAGTCTCAGATGAAAGTAAGAACACTGACTAGAAGGCCCAGAAGCAAGTTGTGTTGGTTGTTTCACCCAGTTTGTAATACAGGATACCAAAGCTTTATGGGAGGAGAAGGAAATTTCTGTCATCTCTCCAAACCCTTACCTACTAACCCAACCTGAATAGCTTTGTTTTGAGTCTTGCCATGCTCTTGAAGAAGTTTCAAAAGGCATTCGCTTCCAAAACATTCAGTGTTTCTTGATAAATCAATACGTGCCCTTCTTCTTGAGAAACTCTCCTGCTACAGGATTCACAGGAAAAAAAAAAAACCACCGTCAGGCTATTTAGGAAGATAAATATGTATTTTTAGATCTATTCATCTACTGTAACATTTCCAACTCCTATACTCCATTAGCTGATATTACTGTGTTCTTCTAACCAGATGGAATTAGTTTAATAAGAAATTGGCTAAGTTGAATCTATCAGTTAAGCGACGCTAAAAAGGTAGCCGTCAAATGCTTGAAGTAAAAGGAATCTGAACTGACTTACAGGGCTTGTTCTTACAGTTCAGGATGCTTTGCACATTTGTTGTGACTATGAAATAACCATGTACATTCCTTTAGTCGTTTAATCTGCACGTTCACTCAAGAGATTGTTCAATTTTTTGAAGGATTTCAAAACCTGCTCTGTTTGGGTTTCTGTGCCCTTTCACAGGAAGGGTATATTTGACTATACCAGGGTTAGGACACGTGAAGCATTATGTATTAACATACATTGACTCAAACTAGCATCTTCACAGAGTTCAGGCTAGGACACAGGATGCTTAACTTCTTTATATTCCTCATAAAATAATGTCAGGTGCTACCTTTAGTGATGGCCGCAGTCAGGATGAATGTAGTATAACCTGCACCAGTTTGCCTACAAAACGATTTGGATGTAACTGGTGCAACCATCCTACGCAGAAGATGAGGAATCACTCATCTTCCTCCCCTCACTATCCTTCTTACAGTAAGAAAACAAAAACTTCATTTTTGCTCTCTAGTCCAGCATCCAGCGCACAAATAGCAATATGTATTTATATGTATTTCAACAGCAAGAATTCCCCAACTGTATTACAAAGCTTACTCAAAGTGTGAAGGCATATCCATCAGTCACAGCAGTATAATCAAACAAAGGAAGAATGATTTTTAAAGAACAAGAGTTCCTGCTTCCCAACATGTTTCAACACATACGACTGCAAACACGTACAATTGAGTCACATTTGACAGCCTGCAGTGCTCTTACCATAGTCCTGTCCTTCAGCAGCGTTGCCGATTTAAAAGCAACTGTTGGAAATTCCTTCTTCAAATAATTCAACCATTTCAGTAAGTTCTCCTTTGGCACCAAATCTGGAAAAAAAGAGCACCGTCCTTTCACTCTTGTGAGTTAAATATCACTGTGCAAAGAAAATCTAACGTGGAATCAGGAACCAGGCTGTATTTTGTCCACTTAGTATGTTTCTTTATGACAAATAATGTTTGGCTGAAAATTGTTTGGTTTTTTTTTTCTAATTTTTATGCATAGCTCTAGTAAACTATTAGGTAAGTTCCCCAAAGCCATCAGGTGTTGCAAGTTTTAGTCTTTACTTTCTGCCTCAAGCAGAACATACCACAACTACATTTTTGGACCCCTATCAGGTTTTTAATGTTGGGTCTTGCTAGGAGACTCTGTACGGCACAAAGAGTGATGTTATGTGAAAGACTGTCCCATCATCCCTGCAAAGGCTAGTCTAATGCTCAGTTCCCTTTGCTCTTACTGTCACACTTGGTATTTTCTTATTTTTCTTTTTCCCCTGCTGATAACCCAGTAATTACCAGCCTTTTTAGCTGGTTTCATCTGTTTTTATGTGGATTCTTTCATACAGCAACGGAGGAGAGAAGATACTTCCCAAAGCCAAATTTCAAACACGACTATCGCGCCGATTTGCTGATGCTTAACTCACTACTGCATCAGTTGGTACTAGCATCGTGACCTCTGCCTACCTCACCTACATTCACAAAAACGTTAAAAATAGCTAGATCTCTAACTTCTGTTGGGTTTGGCTGAGACTGGCCAGTGACTTCAGAGATTAATGCAAAACAAAGAGGCTAATGTGCAATTATCTGTCTATAGTGTTTTCTTAGCAAACTAGACTAACACGTGGAGGAAACACGACCCCTTCCATAAGGCAGCGAGCTCAGAGTTGGATCTTATGACTTCAGCGGAATCTCAGATTCCTTTAAAATCTTCTTCATAGCTCACCTACCACAGAACCACCCAGTGACTCCTGAAGTAGCACTCCAAGAAAACCTGTGTTTCTTACCAATTTTGTTCAGAACCAGCAATAACTTTTTGTCTCCTCCAGAGCAAGTAATAGCTTGCTCCAGCTGTGGACACCGACAGCCCATTGGATCTCTTGCATCCAAAACCTCCAGAACCACATCTGAGGCCTCAATCACCTAGGTTAGGAAAAAAAAAAAAAAAAGACTCTCAAATATGAGATGACAGGCAATTTGACAGATAACTCTGTAATAGCTTAGCTGTAGCTTACAACAGTGACTACTGAACGGTTGTTAAGTGAGGTTTCATAACACTGTTCTTGTTTGAGCTCCTTTCTTCTGAACGACAAATCAGAAAGCTGAAGCAGCTTCCACGTTTTTCCTCTGAAGGCACAAAACCCTTAGACAGGAAGACCTCATTACTAAAAAAGCTCTGTGATCTGTCACTATGTACTGGTACTGCCCCAAGAAGTCTCATGCCTCGAAATGCCGGACGTCTCAGTAGCTAACACCAGACAAGATTGAAACCCTCACAGTTTCTGTAAAAAAAATTTACTTACTTCAGTGTTAAAGTTTATCACAAGCAACCTTAACACTCTCTAGCTGCTGCACAGTAATGCAAAAAGGAAAATAACAAGTCGTTTCATTGCTGACTCACATGAAATTGTATAAAAATAACTGAAGCTTCTTACCTTCTCGAGGTCACTGCGAAATGATTTCTTTGAGTTTTTATCCAGCACTTTCTTTGTCTTTGCTTCAGATTTGCCAGAGGATTTCTGAATGCAAATAAAGCAGAAAGGGAACAATTTAACTGAGAATTAGCGTATTATACTTGTGTGCATATACAGCCTGAGAATGTAACGTAACATATGACTTATGAAGATGTACTTTCAGGATGACTTTATTGCTTCTATGCGCTTCAAAGAATTAAAATCGTACCAGACACCTACCATTCCCTCTGTTTGTTCCTGGATTTTGGCTGCATTCTTTTTAGTGTCAAGCTTCCTCTTCTTTTCAAGTTCTTTCTGTCTGTCAAGCTTCTGCTTTTGTTTTAGTTCTTCAAGCTGATTGCAAATAAGCAAAACCCAAGCCACATAAAACATATTTAAAGGCGGTAAGGAAGACTGTTTTTTCTCCCCATTTACTTATTTCTGACAGAAATTCCTGAGATAGCTTAGTTAGAAGCCACGGCTGTTCAGGTGACATTGAGAACTTTTTTGCATCCTATCCTGAAAAGAATACTGCTGCCCCCAATTGCTTCAATACCAGAGGCAACACATCCATCCGCTAGTCCCCAAAGTAACAGCCATGCAGCAACAACATTACAGCCTGCAAACGATGCTGCTTTCATGTCCCATTACTCCACAATGCAGATCCCTATTTTGTTAAGTCTTTTGTATAATCGCATAACGCTGAGGCTTAACTCACAGCATTCTGATGGGACAGCTGCATATCTTAGCATCACTGGCAATTCTGATTAGACCAGAAATGATGCTTCCAGCATGTTTATACACACAGTGATGAAAATCACAGTTAAACATTAAACGAGCAAGTCGTTACACACTGTATGACGGTGGATATAAAAAGGTAATCTTCTGAAGCATATGTCTACTAGGACCACTTACAGCCTAGCACGAGTACACCTCTGGGTGCACACATGCACAGACACACAGCTTCCTTGAAGACAGGAACGGTGCCGGTTCTTGTCCTGTTTACCACAAACTGCATTTTACCCTCTGCTTTCTCTGCTCTGCTTCCCGCAGAAGCGCTTCCTTAAACGGTGCTGCACTGGGAATTCCAGGATCTTTCTTGGGCTTTTTGCGTCCACGTTTCTTGGCCTCCTTCCTGACTTTGCGGTGGTGCTCCCGGATCTGGAGACAGAAACAAGGACGTTATTGGAGGTAATGTAGTCTAATGCACAAAAACTGGGGGATCCCTCGTGTTTACAGAGTAAAAAAAAGCTACGTTTGTGATTTTAGATCGGTGTTTCCACCACCTAATGGATCATCGTAAAGCTACACTGAAGCACGCCAGCCCAAGATAATGCAAAACGCAAGGAAGCCGGGGTATTCCGCTTTCCGCATCGCCCTTCTGTCAGTACCGGGAGCGCGAACGCCCCGCCGCAACCCGGCCTCCCTCACGCCCCGCACGGCGCTCACCTTCTTCTGGATCTTGTACCGCTTGTGGCAGGTCAGCCGCTTGCTCGCCTTCCTCAGCTCTGCAAAGCACCGCGCCCGTCAGCGCCGCCGCCTCGCGGCCCCCTCCCCACCCCCGTTACCTCAGCCCC
>VXAL01008553.1:174085-184393 GCA_013399475.1 Chauna torquata | reverse complement strand
TGGCGCGGCCGCTCCCGGGGCCTCTGGAGCGAGCCCCGGGCAGGGCCGGCAGCGGGTCCCGGCCGGGGGCGGCCGTGGCCCTGTCAGTCCGCGAGGGCCCGGCGCGCCCCGGTGCCCCGGGAGGGCGTTTGTCGTTGTCCCTCCCTGCTCCGGCCACCGGTAACGCCTCGGGAAGGCGGCGGGGCCCGCCCGTGGCACGGCTCTGCCGAGTTCCGTGCTTGGGCTCTCCTTTGTGCCTCGTCCCCGGAGCGCTGCGCCCTGCCTCGGGCTGCAACAGGTTTGTCCGCTCGGAGTGCCCGCTTGCTGCCGTCCTCGTCCCGTCTGGGAGCTGGCTTCAGTTTGGTCGGCGATCGGGGAGATTCTGGCTGTGTGGTGGCGTTGTTCCATTTGCTAAATTTGCCATTATTTAGCTGGTGTTTCTGCTGAATCCCAGTAATGGTAAAATGCTTTCCTTGGTATCCACCACCTTTTGGTTTCTTTAATTGGAAGTAGAAAACGAATTGGCTGCTAGAACCTCGTGGGCTTGTTCTAAGCGTGTTATTGCAAATTGACTTAAAAACTCTTAATTTCGTGAGGTTGGACTGGGTCATCCTTGTGGCATTGGTAGAGCTTTCAGGACAGGCAGTCTTCCACCTGCTGTGTATGTTTGTACAAACATGTGTTAGTAACGGCCTCAGTGTTTCTTATAGAGATCATAGAATCGTCTAGGTTGCGAAAGACCTTCAAGATCACCAAATCCCACCACCGACCTGACCTACCAAATCCCATCACTCAACCATGTCCCGTAGTGCCACGTCCCCACATCTCTTAAATGCTTGCAGGCGTGGGGACTCCACCACTTCCAAGTGCTTGACCACCCTCTCCGTGAATAAATTCTTCCTCCTATCCAACCTAAATGCCCCCTGGCACAATTTGAGACTGTTTTTTCACATCCTACCACTTGCCACCTGAGAAAAGAGACTGATGTCTGTGGTGATGGGACGTTTTCTTATGGGTGGTGTGAGCAAGAGGATGCCCAAGCCGCTGTAGCGCAGGAGACGGCTTGGTGGTGGCAGTGGGCATTCTTGGTGCGACCAGTGAGAGACATGTGAGCCAGCAGAAAAAAGCCTAGGAAACGCATTCTTCAGTGAACCGGAGTATATTTCTGTGCGCAGTGGCATTATGAGTGTTTATAGGCGTGGAGATCTAGAAAGAAGTTTGCATTTTGGAGCCAGACGTTGGCCAGGAGTTGTATGTAAGCGGTCCTCTCCCCGAGCACTCGTGATATTCTTCAGGCTGTGATACGCGTGTTCACCTTTCCCAGTTGTTAGAGGAGCAGTGGGCCTTTGGAGGCTGCCTGCAGCGCGGCCAGCTGTCTCTGGCCGGAGCCGCTTGTAGGTGGCTGAGAGCGTGGGGCCGGTGGGGAAGCCCGCGTGCAGCCGGGTGCTGGCTGGGGCTCCCCAGGTCCTTACTGCAGGGCGAGGTTGGACCGAGCGTGCTTCTGCCTCTTGGGCGAACCAGAATCGTTGATTCCCATAGTGCCTCCTGGCTTGCTTCCACCACCCAGGACTTGTGTTTTCCAGCAGCCTCCCTATCGGCACGAGCCCGCTGTGAGCCATTTGATACCGCACTTCTCAGATAAAAGTTAGAGGCGGTGCCAAAAGCAGCGGGCTGGCCGTCCGGTTCGTGAGCCGAGTCTCCCGCTAGACGAGCACGGCGTTCCTCTGTATGTGCGTGCTATGAAAATGTCCAGAATGCTGAATAAGACCGGTTTCCCCTGGGGTTTGATTGCAGACGCTAGTTGGATGAACTAAATAAAAGCAGTCATTTTGCCATAAAATGGTTCTGTACATTGAACATGGAAGTTAAGAAAAAAAAATCAGACTTGAAGGCTGTTTATAAGTTGAAACAGACATGTGCCTAGCCGTGTAGTTTCATTAAAGATATAATGTTTCATGCTTATGAGGATAAAAAATCATTCCGAAGACTTACGGAGGTACATCATCACCAGAGAGGCTAATGCATGTTTTTTGACCGTAAAAATCGTTTTACTGGTTTTGTCACTGTACTGCTCCGCGTCCTGTAACTTTTACTGCTTTCTAGTTTTTACTCTCAGGTCAGGTATCACTTATGTTTACTCCTTGCTCTGCCTGATGAATCATTCCCTTACAAGTAGCTGTGAAATCTGCATTACATATTCAGAAACATTAGAGAAATGTGTTTTTTTTCCTGTAAAAATTACAGAAATGCCTAGCATTCTGTGTACAAAATTACTTTGTAGAGTTTCTGTTAAGCAAAAAAAAAAAAAAAAATTACATCCTGTTTCTTGCTTTTTCTTCGACTTTTTTCTTTAATTGTCTATCTACTCTCAACTTTCTTCTCTCTCTCTTTCCTTGTTCTTGTCTTTCAGTTTTGACTGTACTAACACCATTGCTGATTTGATACTCTTAGAGAGTTACCTTCTCCCGGTATCTGTACTTGGCCATCAGACACTATGAGGAGACTGGCTTTTCGAGGTGCTGGTTGTACTCTGGTAAATCTGGTAAATTATTGATTGTGTGTGCACCATTCTCTCCATTCCTCTCTATTAGGCTTTTGCTTTCCTTATCCTAACTGTTAATTATTCCTACCTCGTTCTTATTCATCTCATTTGTGTGCTCAGAATTAATTCTGTCTCTAACATAAACGCTGTAGTGCAGTTCTGTTTGTACTGCTATACCTTGTAAAATCAGCTGAGTACTTCCTAGAAGAAAGTCCTTCGATTTGGTTAGAAAACAGGTATAGCTGGGATGGAGGAATCTATTCTGTCCTCAGCCTTTGAGACAGCTGCAAATAAAGATATTTTTATGATGCTGTCACTAGAAATTGGGAAAGAGCCAACAGCTTGTTCCATAAATCACTGTAGCTGTTGGACAGTGGCTGTTTGTTTGTCAGTGTTCATGTTGATAAATTAGAAACCATGACCAAAAAAGGTGGATTCTTCTACTTCTTGATAGATGAGCCATCTATTCTACACATGAAGTAGGAGCGGTATGTCGTGCGATGGTCCAGACGTTTTTTTTGGCTTGAATCTAAGACAAGGTATTCAGTAGCAGTTTGAATTTTAGTTTGTCATTTGTCTTCTTCATCGTGTTCTTTTTGTTTTGTTTTGTTTTGATAATTTGAGATGGAATGAAGTGCTTTTCCACTAGAACTGAGCACTTCTCTCTGTACAGCTCTCTCCTTTAAAACAGCAGTTTTCATGTAGTAATCGTGCATGGGATGAGGAATGTAAATGGTTTCACAGCGTATCCGGTTAAGAGCTGCTAAATACATCTCCATCACTGCGAGCCCTGGGCTTTCTGACATTGCTGCCGTCAGGGACTGTAAAACTGCAGGACTACTTTGACCTCCCTTTACTCCTGCCAATTTTCAAGAAGCCGTCTGGTGTTTAGATGTGGCTTAACTGAAGTGTGGTATATAGAAACATGTGGCCCCTCATAACACATAGCTAGCTCTCATCAGAGGGTTTGGATGCAATGTCATGAGTTTAAGAACGTTTCTCTTCATTATAGAAGAAGTTGGATTCCATGGGTTCCAAGAGGCGAAGAGCAACCTCGCCGTCCAGCAGCGTCAGCGGAGGAGACTTTGATGATGGCCACCACTCCACAAACGTACCAGGCCCAAGCAGAAAGAGGAGGAGACTTTCCAATCTCCCAACTGTAGATCCTGTTAGTACCTTCTTAATATGCACAGGTTTTTTTCTCTTGCTGATACTGTGTTCCTGTTTGGGAAACACTGGATTGTAAAACAGAATATGCTTTCACAGCAGACGCTCAGAGGTGCGAGTGCGGCCAGAGCATATCAGGCTTGCTGCACGTTTGACGGTCGTATTTAGCACGTATATGCTGAGTTCATCATGTCCTGAAACTGTTGCCACCCTGGCTAAGCTTTGTTTAGGGTCTCATTCAGCTTTGGCTTGTCCATATCTGCCCACTTTTGTTTTTTTCTTTCCCACTTTCCTCTTGCTGCTTTGCTTTGTTTTGGCCGATGATTTTAGCAGATGGAAGGAGATTGGAGAGGGAGCTGAAGTAATAAAGTGCAGAAGTTGAGAGCTGTGTCTGAATAGCAAACGCAGAGAGAGATAAGTGGGGAACGGCACAGGTAGTGATCGCTGAAATGTACGACGTCTTTGTTATGCCTTTGAGTTAGCAGCCTAATTTTAATTGCAGGGCAGAAGAGTCCCTGTCATAGTTTTATATGTCTGTAGTTCAGAGAGAATTGCACTGCATTAATCTACGTTTTGGGTGTTTGACTTAGAATTAGAATTGAAAGAGAGCTTCCTGTATTTTAAAAAAAAAAAACAAAACACCACTCTAAAATTCTGCAGTACCTGGCATGCTTGCCAGGTATTGTACTAATGTGAGAGATGCACCAAGTTCTTCACACTCGTGCTTTAGAGCGTGCTGTACGTGAGCAGCTTGTCTTTCCCTTCCCGTTGTAAGCAGGCCTTGGTTAGCTGTGTCCTTAAAATCTTCTTTTTTTATTTTTTTATTGTTCTTGCATTTTAGATTGCTGTATGCCATGAACTCTACAACACCATCAGAGATTACAAAGATGAACAGGGCAGGCTCCTTTGTGAGCTTTTCATTAGGGCACCGAAGCGAAGGTAAGACCATGGTTCCTGTTAAGCGTTGAACCTGCGATTTAATCAGGGAGTAAATGGATATGGAGGAATACTTCACCATTAATAACTGAGAAATTTTAAGCTGTATTTGTCACAGTGTCACAGCAATGTTTGATCTGAGTATTTAATGCAAGTATTCAATGGGACATGGTGATGTTGATGCCTGTTTTCAGTCAAAAAAAAGATGTATTGAATTCGTTTTAAATATTTCTTGTGACACCTGCCTAAAGCATCTATGTCTGACTATAAAATGTTTCTAAGAATTGGTGGAATGTAGTACTAACGGCATATATTGGGAAGATTAATAGAAGTGACCCTTGAAAATGCAGTAGATGAAGAGACTGAATTTTATCTTAAACTCAGAAAACAGAGGATTATAACGGAGCATGTATTAAAATAAGCTTACTAATAGAACGTTGTCCAGATAACGTATTGGAACTGTCTTTTTCATTTAGTCATAGATATGTCTAAACTTCAGTGCTGTGGTTTTGATTTTACTGCTTAGAATATAATGCTTATTTTTGTCATTACAACAGAAATCAACCAGATTATTATGAAGTGGTTTCTCAGCCAATTGATTTAATGAAAATCCAACAAAAGCTAAAGATGGAGGAGTATGATGATGTGAATGTGCTGACTGCTGATTTTCAGCTTCTCTTTAACAACGCAAAGGCTTACTATAAGGTGAGGAAAATATATATAAGGCTCAAATTCATGGATTATAAAAGTCATAGAGATACATTCAGGTTCATATTTGGTTTGGCAAAAAACTTCCTGCTTTTGCCTTTGTTTTTAGTAAGTTTTTAGTAAGTTTAGTAAGTTTTTTTAGTAACTGCATTTACTGCAGTTTTTTGCGTATTTTTCCATCATGTCAACCATATCTTTGTGAGATATCTTGCTATAATAATTTTTCTGTGAGGATACTATAAAGTAACTTGGAGAGGGTCTTTATGTTCTTTTCCAAAAGAGAGAGAAATCAAAACCTGAGAAAAATACTGTTCTATTTCAAAAGGTCACACAGAATATCTTGTAAAATAAGAAGGTTTTGATAGATTCTTTTTTTTTTTTTTCCTAAAAGGAAGACTTTATAAATAACATCATGGAGTGTGATTATTGAATGTTTCTCTTCCATTGGCCACTGACTAAAATGAAAAAAGGCACATTGATTACTGTGGTTAGTGCTGATAGATTGTGAGTATTTGTGATGATGTGTTTCACCAAAGCTGCAACCCCCATGTCCATTCCTCCAAACTCGCTATGTGTTTTATTTGAGATGTTAATGGGTTCTATTGCAGTTGCCTTAAAGAAGAGGGGGGGGAAAAAACTGGAATAATCTCATTTAATGAAAGCTGTGTTAAATTCATAAAATAGTGAAATTGAACGTAGTGACTGAGATGATACCCCAAAACTAAAACTTTACTGCTAGCGTTACCTTTAATGTATCTCTGGCTTTGGAGGTGGTCCAAATGATTGCTTTTATGAGTAACCCAGCCCGTGTAATCAGGCGACATTCAGAAAAGCGGTGTTTATTTTGTGTTTATTTGTGCATGTTTGTAGCTTTTTTTTGAAAAACAATCTGATTTATGGATTAATGCATTTATCCATGCTGGTTACAATAGAAAAAGCACAAAGACTTCCAGATCCATTGTGTACTCCTGAAGCTTTGCAAGGCACTTGCTTTCCCCTTAGTGTTGTCTCTTCTGTGGTTTTTACCTGAGAGAGAAGGAATTGATGGCAGGAAACAATGGTTAGAATTTTACAAAATGTGTGATGCCCTTGCCTACTGAATATTGGGCTTGGAATTCTGCCTGTATTGTAAAAATCTTGCATGTAGAATAGGAGGTAGGTAGCCATTTTTCTAGTTGTAGGAATGTTGACGTTGCTAGAGAAATACGGGGTTATGAGATGAAGGTGTGGCACACAAACATAACCTCATCTTTTTTCATCTTTTACCTTACCCACGCAGTTCCAGTGACACATTTAGTACCGGGAAGGCTGATTAATTGGCAAGGTCTTTATTGCATTAAGTGCTTTAATGGCAATGTTAGACTACAACGGAAACCTTTTGTCTTTTTAGTATTTTCGAACCAGTTATACTTTTGAGCATCTTGCAGTAATGCAGAAGGGAGCAGACTAGCAGAGCAGAGTAGCCTTTAAGTCTGTTTCTCATAACTAACACCTCGTCTAATGTCTAGAGAATATTTAAACCTAGTAAGATAAGCTTAAGAATAGGTTTCCTGTTGGTTTCTCATCTGTATTCCAAGCTGTCAGAGGCTTAGAGAGTGAAGAAGACCGTAATCAACAGTAATAAGGGGACATGCCTGCAGGAACACCTGAAATAGAGGCTGTGGCAGAGGAAAGGGAAGGAAAAGTACAAAAGAGCGGGAAAGCAGTCTTTTTTTCTGGGTAATTTTCTTAGTAGTGTTAATAGGCACATGCTTGTCTGCCACTGCCAACTCTGTATTTACAAAACTTAATTTGCTGACTAATCTTCTAGCTCTTCCCAAAAATCTACAAAGATGTGTAACCCAGGTTGTACGTGTTGTCACGTCCTTTGGAATTTCCCAGTTAGCACCGAATCATGGAACAGTGCAAATTATTGCAGTGCTTACAGAGGTATCTGTATGTTCATCGGCATTCTTCTTTGGGTAGAAATGAATTTTCAAGTGCCATGCAATGGCAGCAGTATTGGCTTAATTCCCATTTCTGGCATACTGATATTTAGTATGTTTTAAATATCAGTACTTATATGCTGCAGCAAAACCTAGTGATCTCTTGAGATTCATCTAGTGTACTTTTCTAAGCCTCTACCCAAGCAGTTTTATTGTTAAGTTTTCCAAAAGGCTTGAATGCTTTGGAGTGATAGACATTATATTTTCTAGAGTTTATTACCATTCTTAACATCTGTGTTGAAGAACCACTCAAGCAGGAATTTCTGAGGTTTTCTATTATTTAATAATTTATAAATTTCCTTCAGACAAGAAACTTTTGAATGTTAAGAACACTTACATTTATTGATTTGTTTTTGCAGCCTGATTCTCCTGAATATAAAGCTGCCTGCAAATTATGGGAGTTGTATTTGCGCACAAAAAATGAATTTGTTCAAAAAGGAGATGCTGAGGAGGAAGATGAAGATGAGGAAGGACACGACAATCAAGGCACAGAACTAGTAAGTGTGGGCATGACAGCTGCAGCTGGAGGAAGTCATGGCTCTGTGTGTCAGCTGACTCTGAGAGGGAGCTTGGCCTCCATATGTGGAAAGGCATTCAGTCTTTTCATGGTTAAATTATACTCGAAAAGGTATTTTTTACCCAAGTTTAGTAGTTACCAGTTAATTATTTCACAGCATTGTGTGTATGTTACACTTTTGTCTAGCAAAAAAACCCAAACCAAACAAACCGAACAGGAAAAAAAAACGGATGTTAACTGATATGGATAAAATGCGGTTCTGGTTCAGGTGACATTAATATGATGTGTGCTTGATACCATGCAAGCAGGCTTTATGTCTCATGTTACTGTTTTCCAGTGTGGGTCCCATTCAGTTAGTGCAGCTGTTCCTGGAGAGTTTTATAAGCCAGATATGATGATAGGAAGTCTGGGTTTGTCTGTTTTTTGTGAAGTTAGGACGCATGTTTTCATTACTGTTGGCAATCAAGTCGGTTCTAACAGTATGTAACGTATATCTGATGGTCTGTAGTGTAAAGGTAAAATTAAAGTTTTCTCGTGCTTTACCTAAATGCATAAACAATACTGGTTTTCAAAGTTGCATACAAGTTTTACAGCTGATTTTTTTTTTTTTGTCTTTGAAAAATAGATTTGTGTATTTCAGCACAAAGTGAAGCACTGTACTTGGGGTGTTACTGAAACCTCTTGTGATTTCATTTCTTATATTAGTCATCTCCAGGTTACCTGAAGGAGATTCTTGAACAGCTTCTTGAAGCTGTAGCTGTTGCCACAAACCCATCAGGACGCCTCATAAGTGAACTATTTCAGAAACTTCCTTCTAAAGTGGTGGGTATTTTAATAATATTGATTGCGTTCTAAGTTTGAAACATGGAAATTTATATAACTGATCCTGTGCACCATAATGCACAGACTAAGGATGAGGTTCTTCATTGCTGTCTCATCAGTGGCAAACTCCAGCTGTTTTTACAGCTGCTTTGCTCCTACCCACTCATTCCCAGCCCTGTCATTGCAGACTGGGGTTTGTCCTGTTCTGCCAGTTTAGTTAACTGTTTTTTTTTGTGTGTGTTGAATTTTTAATCTTTTTAGAATGTGGCTGACTTCACTGTTCTGTTCCAGGGTGTGGCATAACAGGTTTAACCAGCAAAATAAATACTTGAAGACCATCACCATTTATTTTGCTTGCAGTCAGCACTGTTTCTTTATGTCAGTTTATTGATGAATTATAATTGCATATATCTGCCTTGTGGTCTGACTCTTCAAATTGATGCCTGGTGCTGTTCATGCTTCCACTGTTCTCATCTACAATTAATCTTTACTAATAGCTCATAGAATGGCGAGCTTTCTGACTGTTTATAATAATATAGAAATTATTTTTGTTTTCCAGCAATATCCAGATTATTATGCAATAATAAAGGAGCCCATAGATCTTAAAACTATTGCCCAAAGGATACAGGTACGGTATGAGCTTATTAATGTGTCGTAGTTTAGACTTGTTTAAAAGTAAGCATTCTGAAATTGCTAAAAGCGAGAGTTAAAGTTGATAGGAAAAGCAAAGTATTTTTCCCCGCTACTGAAAAACCTGAATGCGCTACTGATTTAATGTTCTGTCCTGGTTTAATGCTGCAGAAGTAGCTGTGTTGAAGGTCTAGCGTCATAAACCATAGTGTGCTGGCACTGAGCCTGAATAACTTGGGTTCCTTGATGTTTAATGGTCTAAAGTAATTCCTTGGCAAGTACTGCTAACATAAAACATTGATGTATTGAAGCTTGGTCGTGCATTATCGTCACCTAGTTCTGTTCTAGCGCTGTAAATAGATGTTTTGTACTGATGCATTTTTCATCTCACTTTTCCAGCAATTTGAAATATTGTTCTGTAATTCTAGCATTTTGTATAATAGTGAAGGGTAACACAAAGACTAATTGAACTAGAGAATAAAGGTGAAATAATGTGTTGTCAGAACCCTTCAAAATTAAGATAATCTAATGTGTTTTTTTTTTAAAAAAAAAAAGTCTTTTAAAAAGAAGTCTTAGCGTTTGTAAGATCAAGAAGGGCTTAGCACTTTTTTTGTTTTATTTTTTCCTAAGTACTTACCTGTTTTTTATAAATATGTTCTCTTTATTCTATAAATGTTCTCTTTATTCTTTACGCATTCCCTTTGCTGTTGACTTCATTCTCATGCTGTCTGAAGACTGCCAATAAGCAATGCTGTTTTTTTCTTGTGTAGAATGGAACTTACAAAAGCATTCATGCAATGGCCAAGGATATAGATCTTCTCGCAAAGAATGCCAAAACCTACAATGAGCCTGGATCACAAGTATTCAAGGTTAGCTTCAGTTGTTTGTAGTTAAATCAAAGTTCAGATTTTCTTTATTATTTTCTATGCTGGTTGTTCCTTGAACAGATCTTTAGTATAAGGCCCTAAAAACTACGTTTTCATTTAAAAAAAAAAAAAAAAAAAACTTTTTGTGTTTTTTTT
>VXAL01008553.1:145475-169980 GCA_013399475.1 Chauna torquata | reverse complement strand
TAAAGTGACAAAATAAAATTGCTTGACAATATGCACTGTCAAGCAAGTTGACAGTGATTTTTTTTTTTTTTTTTAAGTATTGGAAAAACACAACTGAAGCTAATCATACAGATCCATGTGGATGCTAAGGAACATTTTGCTGGCTGCTTTCACTGCTGTTGTAGGCTGAGCTGTGTGTGTAGCTATTAATCCTCAATCTAAATGTTGCCGCCTTCTGACTTTTTTTAAAGCAAAATCAATGTTAAATTGCTGGGGCACTAAGTGTATCTTAGTGGTACTTTACTTTTAGCTTTAAAATATTTTTTTTATTCGTCTCTGAACCTTTTGTCTGATCTATCAAAGTAATTCTGCAAAGCGCTGTGTCCTTGCTGCATCTTTTCTTGGGTCTAAGGTGGGCCTCTTTTTTTCCCTTTTCCTCGGCTTGTCTTTTCTACCTTAAGGACTCCATCAAATTTGACTGCTTCCAAGCTGACAGGTCCTTCCTCACAGGGTAAAGGCAGTGTTGGTGATGAGAGGAATTCTTCTAACAAATATTATCGGTAAGTAAATTGTGGACTTGGAGGAAAAGCTGGGTCATCATCACATGGAAATACTGCATTTTTTTGTTTGTTTGTTGGGAGTGCTCTTTAATGATCAATATTGACTCAAATACTTTTGAGATTTCAAATAGATTTCAGTTGTATGTATTAAGTATCGTTTAATACGTTACTTTGCTGTAATTGCTCTTCCGTGTTTGATTTTAGATTTAATGTTTCAAAACACCTGTCATTAGATACTCTGTGTACAGTTATTTCCTGAGAAATGTTCTGAAGGTCAGTATGCTAGGCTTCATTACAAAATAAAGCAGGTAAAATATCACATGGAAATACATTGTAAATCTAGGAAAACGGTATTGGGAGACTAAAAATAAATAAGTAGGAGTAAATAATTAAGAGATGGAAGATGGAAACCAATAAAACCTGTAAACCAAAAGTATTGAATTTGGGATGCATTTATGGNCGGCTTGTCTTTTCTACCTTAAGGACTCCATCAAATTTGACTGCTTCCAAGCTGACAGGTCCTTCCTCACAGGGTAAAGGCAGTGTTGGTGATGAGAGGAATTCTTCTAACAAATATTATCGGTAAGTAAATTGTGGACTTGGAGGAAAAGCTGGGTCATCATCACATGGAAATACTGCATTTTTTTGTTTGTTTGTTGGGAGTGCTCTTTAATGATCAATATTGACTCAAATACTTTTGAGATTTCAAATAGATTTCAGTTGTATGTATTAAGTATCGTTTAATACGTTACTTTGCTGTAATTGCTCTTCCGTGTTTGATTTTAGATTTAATGTTTCAAAACACCTGTCATTAGATACTCTGTGTACAGTTATTTCCTGAGAAATGTTCTGAAGGTCAGTATGCTAGGCTTCATTACAAAATAAAGCAGGTAAAATATCACATGGAAATACATTGTAAATCTAGGAAAACGGTATTGGGAGACTAAAAATAAATAAGTAGGAGTAAATAATTAAGAGATGGAAGATGGAAACCAATAAAACCTGTAAACCAAAAGTATTGAATTTGGGATGCATTTATGGCAGATTTGCTGGGTAGACTGGGTTAGTAGAGGCTTTCTGGTTTGTTCTTTTATTCATCAGTTGAGAATTTTGGTACCTAGCAGAGCTCTTGTGTCTACAGTCTAAGAGTTACTCTCTGGAAACAGTACTACTCCTGGCTAATTCTTTACATGTATACTCTTGAAACCATGGCTTAAGACTCAGCAGCAGCAAGGCTCTTTCAGGTTTTGGGCATTTGTGCAGAGTTGGTGTTGTTTTAAGGAACACATCTGATTTTTTCCAGTCTTGACTGTGCTCTCGCAGGGCAAGGCTGAGCCCATTGCTGGTGTAAAATGCTATGCCCCAGGTTTGGGACAAAAGGGAGAGAGAGAGTGATGCTGAAGAAGTCGCGGTAAGACCATAGTTACTTAAAAAGCAGAGGAAGCTCCTTCACATACAGGCACTCTGCGTGCTGAAAAAGCTGAAGTAGGGCTGGGGGAAAGGGAGAATTAGGCATATACAGCTTCCAGCATGCTGGATTTCTTTGTGTAGACAAATTCCTATAAAACGGGATTAAATAACAAAGTTATTAATTTGGAAGGGACTTGTTATCTCTCCCAATTAATAATTCAGATACTCAAGTATTCGAAGCAGGACAGGAGATAGACTGCTTGAGCTCTAGCTTTCTGATTGCATGTCCGGTTTTTCAGTTTGATGGACCACCTCTTAAAATGGAGGCAGACTCATGGGTTATTAACGGTTTCTCTTGTTAAGCTCTCTAGTTTTTTCTTGCATAGTCACTCATGTGTGTTTTCCTGATAATGTAGGTTACTGTCATGAGCTTCACTGGTTTACTTACACACTCGGGACGACTGTTAATGGAGGTTTAATAATGAGAACCTTTTGTCATTTTTTTAATTTTGAAATCTGTTTTGTTGTTGTTGTTGTTGTTCCTCTTTTCTTTCTTTTATAGTAACAAAAGATCAGCCCAGGGGGATCGTTTATCGGCAATAACCATGGCATTGCAGTATGGATCAGAAAGTGATGAGGATGCGGCTTTGGCTGGTAGGAACTGAAATGCAGTTTATCTATTTATTTTCTTTAATTAAAACTTTTCGAATAAGCAAAACTGTACAGCTCCTGATCTCTTCGAATATCTTTCTCTATTGCAAAAATATTTTGCAGTGTTTTGAAACTCGGCATATAATTTTGTTAAGTCCAGTCCCTGTTTCCTCTTAAGTATGAATTTATAAATGTGCAGCTGGTATGATAGGATAGGCCAAACTGGCTTGCATGTCTTGAATTTAGAGTGTATGTTTCCAAGTATACTTATCCCAGCTTTGGGAAACTGTTGCTTGTTTTTATTCCTTCTAATATGAAACAGGGTGATACTGGCAATGATGTTCGGTGTTCCTTGCAGTAAGAGATTCACAGTGCTGCAGTTGTTGTGAGAGAAATCTCGCAGTTGCTCACGCTGACTTATTCTCTCTTGCTGTCTTGTACCATTGGGTCTTCTAAGTACCTCTCAGGTTTTATTTTTAAGGTGAGAATAACCTGTATGGGTTATAAGGGTAGATAAATATTATAACTTAATTTAGAAATATCTAGTCTAGCCTAGCAGTTGTGAAGTCTTGCACAAGGTTATATGTTCAAACAAAAGCACTTAAAAAGGCATGCCTTCATACAGCATCCTTAGCTTCATAATAAACGTGCTTTAGAATTATAGTACAAACACATGCCGTAACAGGTGTGCTGTCATATATTTCATATTGGTCATAAGTCGCTGTCTTTTAAGTTAGACTTTCTCGATAGTTACATTCTCAGTAACTTCCTTGCATTCATCTCAGAGCAGCTTTTTGAAATGTTTTTGTACATACAGTGTACATTTTATTTTTGTTTAAATTATTTCTGTATCGATGGGAAATGAAGCATCTCTTCAATGTATATTTTTTGGCCATTTATTTTATACCCAGTAATTTAATTGTATTCGCTACCATTTTCCAATGGATGGAACATGCTGCAGAGTGGTTTTTTTTTGTTTTTGTTCTGTTTTTTTTCTTTTTCTGTTTGTTTGTTTGTTTTTAATCATTTTAGATATTGCAGCAAGCAGCAGAATTTTTTATTCCTGGTTAGCCTAGACTTCAGTTTTGGCTCCCTTTCTTGGGAGGTTGAGGGGAGTATTTATGAGCTTGGTTTAGTGTGATTGTTAGCTGCTGTCTTTGCAAACTTTAATTCTGTAAAAACGCGTAGCTTTTTGCATCTTTGTGATTTAAATTCTTGAAGTGATTTAACCACTTTCAGGTGCCGCCTTCACCATGGACATGAATGTCATTTTCACAAGGCCTTTTGTGTGCATCTGAGGTTTTTGTCTGTTGAAGCTCTCCTATCTTTATTACGTTCACTGAAGAGGGATTTTTTTTTTTTTTTTGCAGACCTCTGTCGCACTTAAGATTTTCCATCCCTCCAGCATACTACTTGGACATCCCTATGTTTTCAGTCTCTGGATGAAAAAGATTTTCATTTAAACCAAGTGGTCTTTTTATTAGTTGCTCTCGTATCTTGTCTCTTTTTTTTTCCTCTAACACTCATTCATACAGCCCAGCTCTCATTTGATATAATGAACATAAAGAGAACTTTCTTCTTCTTGATATAGACAGCTAAATCTTTGTGAGCCTCTTTGATTGTAGCAGTGGCCTAAGCAATGAACAATATCGGTTTCCAACTTGGAGTTTATCCTCGCAGTTTCAGAGGGCGTCATGGGGTGATGGAGCTTGTAGAAGATATCCGGCTCAAATGTACTGAGATACGAGCTGCTTCTGCAGCTCCCTTGCAAGTTATCCTCACTATAAATATGTAAAGGCAGTCATGAAAGGTCATTGTATATTACTGATTTATAAATGTTTCATTTTGCAAGACTGGATGCTGCTTTTGGTTGTACTAGAATCTGTCTTCAGTTACACTTCAGGCATTCGCTGTTGTCCAGGTGCTTTGGGACCACAGAGGAGACACTGATTAAAGCAAATCACTTGCTGAGTAAAGACTAAGTTTCCTCTGTGTACATTCGTATGCCTTCCTCACTCTGCTCCTTTCCTGCCTCAGCGTTGAGTAAGACGTGTACATGTATGGTTTACTGCATATTGTTATTGTATCTGCTGACTGTAGTTGTGGTAGCAGCTGCGTGAAAGGGGAATAACTGTTCCTCTCTGCTGCCAGCATGGTCTTGTGGGACCTGGTGCTACTGAATGTTAAGGAGTCTGTGGTCTTGCATTAGGCAGTTGGTTGCATAGCAAAATGCAGATTTTTGTCTTCTGATCTGAATAACACATTCTTCAGTTCTCAAGATAATGTGTTTCTTGTTAGGAGGACATTATCATTTTCTGAATACGTATGAATATTTAGCCGTTGATGTGTATCTTTTAAAGAACGTACACATTGTAATGAAAATGTTTATAGCTGTTTTCTGGTGTTATGCAAACACTTTAGTACTTGTTTAATTAGATTTCGTTTTGGGGAATGTCTTGTGTTCTACTTCTTATACAAAGGAAGTACATTTCTTGTTTAGGGTGTTGAACTGCATTTTTGCTCTCTGCCATGTCACAGAATATTAATATGCCTGTTTCTTATTTTTTCTCTTTCAAAAACAAGTTCTTTTTCTATTCTGTTCCTTTTTGGAACAGTCAAAACTAAACTGTTTGAGTAAACAAAAGCAAAGACAGTATTTTGTTGCATAATCTACTTTGGAAACTTATTTTACCTGGTAGCTTTCTCTTAGCCATTAGGATTTATCTCCATGTTCAGGCTGATATGTTAGGTGTGGGGAAAGCAGTGCTGCTTCCAGTCTTTTGTTTCTACCTGTGTGATTCTGTCCAGCTCCTGCTTTGCAGGCTACCATAGTAGATGCTGTGCCATTATGTGATGCTGAGTGGCATACGCACACATGATAATTTTAAGCATCTCCTCCGAATCAGTAATGAACATCTCTGTAGTGTGTTTGCACACCTACTGAGGTCTGCTTGTGTTTTAGCTTGCATCTCGCTTGTCTGGTAGGCCTCGTACGCTCACATAGATCTGCAGTGTCAGGCTGCAGAGGAGAAAATGATAGTACTACGTTGTTGTGCAGTCAGAATGTCCTCTGGCTTTGTCATAATTTCAATACATCTTTACTGAAATTGGGTAGTAGACTTGAAACATTGCCAGCCTGTGCTGAGCAGTAATGAAAATGCCAGCTGGAAACTTGGTGTGAGTGTTGGAGAACTCTTTTGTGTAACTGAATTATCCAGTGTGTCATCTGCCAAGCTTTCCTCTAAACTGGAATTCATAAGAGAAGGAGGAAGGATGAATAAATAGCTGGGTGCACAAAAACGCATAATTTTTTTTTATGCCTGTCTGGGAGGTGCAAATTACAGCAACTGTGTTACAGAGAGGAGTAGAAGGGTTGGCCGTTTATTGCTTCCCATCCTATATTTCTGCTACCAGTGTTTTTTCATTCTGTCTGTGTTTCTGTTGCTCATGTAATGTTTCTCCTAATTTCATCTGCAGTAAACGTTACTTCATCAGAGTATCTCTCTCATTCATCCTAATCCTGAAGCATAATATATGCTTCATACAGACAATTGGAAAAGTGCTGTAAAATTGATAAATACATTATTATAACATGTTTATGCCAGTTATATAATAATTCTAAAACATTTATTTCTCCTTCATTTTCTGCATATTAAGGGTGACCTGTAGTGTCAGACTTGTCTGCTAAAGATCAGAATTTTTTAATTGAGCTGGGATTATTATGGTTTAAAGGATGCCAAAAGTTTTGGAGTCATCTTTTCTTGATATATGAGCAAGCATTAGTTTTTAATTCAGCCATTTTCCCTAACTGGCTAAGCATCTTTGAAAATTCCAGACATGGTTTGTCAGTTCATATTCTTGTAGTGTACGCCAGTCAGATAGCAGAATGACAGTAGTTTGCTGTACAAATGTATTTGGCACAAATATTAGTATTAATAGATCAGTAAATAAGGATGTAGCTGTTTTATAGGTAGTGTGCAGTTGAATAGTCCTGTTAGGTACTCTCATATATGAGCACTTCTGAGCGCTTCTGTATGTAGGCTGTATTACCTGTGACTGAGCTGAAGTCTCGTCTGGTAAGAGAGCTTGCTGTCTAGATAGTTTTTTTTTTTTTTTTTTAAGTTGTTTGTTTGTTTGTTTGTTTCTGTTTTCATTTTTTCCCATCAGCTTGAGGCTTGTGAGGTGTAGCCATTTGTGAAGTCCTTTTCTGAGTTATGAATCTGACTAGTGGAGAGTGTCTGAACTCCCTCAATTGAGGGTCAGCATTTTTTTTCTGGTTTAGTTCTCTGTCTATTTGAAAAGTCAAACAAAAAATCCACTCTGACTTGTCCTGCTGAGAGTTTCCCATTTTTCCTTTCTGTGCAGCTGCTGCTCGTTATGAAGAAGGAGAATCTGAAGCTGAGAGCATTACTTCCTTCATGGACGCTTCTAATCCTCTTTATCAGCTTTACGATACAGTTAGAAGTTGCCGAAATAATCAGGGCCAGCTCATATCTGAGCCCTTTTTCCAGTTGCCCTCCAAGAAAAAGTATCCTGATTATTACCAGCAAATTAAAACACCTATTTCATTGCAGCAGATCAGGTAAGAAAACAGATTGCAAACTATATCTGGTGCGATACTATTCAAGGGTTTCTTTCATTTCCAGTATCCTTAATTGTGGTCAAGTTGCTGATACCTAATGCAGCGTATACCATTTTTTCCTCTGTGCTCTGTTGCTGCTTGTTTCTTGTCAGTCTGCATCAGTCTTCTGATCATCTTTTATTGATGGCTGCCATCCGTCGTTTTATTTTCCATGGTGTTTCATTTGTAATGTGCCCGAGCAGTTGTCATATCAATAATTTTGAAGGCTGGGTGGGCAGTAGAGGTGGAAGCGTCTGCAGAAGCCTACATTGTGCTCTTTTCTTGACCTTCATGGCTTGGTTACCTCTTACTGCCATGTGTTTTAAATGAATAGTCTTCAGCAATGCAGATTGTAGAGAGATGTTTGCAATTATATTCCTTTTGTCTAGGTCACAGTCTAACTGTGGAGAATAATTATTTTCATTCATGATGTAGCTAGTCTGGAGTGAAGTACTCATGCTGTACACCGTTCATAAACCTGGGAGCCATGAAAGGTTCATCAGCTGCCAGAGCAGTTGTTGGATTAAAAACCTGAATAAAAAGAACAGTGAGCAATATCTTTCCTTAGTGGCCTGAGATAAGCTAATACGATGGAACAGATATGGTGGATATATGTCAAGGTGCTGAGTGTATTAATAGATCTTAAAGGCCCTGACTAGCTTCAGGTGGCCCTGGCCTCCTGCGCGGGGACCCAGGAACCCCATTTCAGCTCAGCCCTGGGGCTCCAGTACCTGCCTGAGCTGCATGGTAGGAGTGCTGGTCTCCAGCCCACCACAGCCCTGCCCCTACCTGGCCGTGGGCCCCCGCTGATCCCCCCCAGTGATCCGGACCCTGACCTGTGGACTGACTTCCCAGCGTGGCCTTGGGCCTGCCTTGTCCCTGGAGACGCATACAGGCGCTGCCTGCCCAGCGGCTGCTGACCGTGTCGGACTCTGGTTGCCACCTCTGGACATGACCCTGACCTGCAAGCTTGACTTTGTGGCTTCACCTTGCCCCTGCCCCTCACTAAAAATTGGCCTGATGATCTGGATCTTGGTCGAACCTGATTGCTGGTAGCTGGCAAGGCCCCTGCCCTGCCTGCCATGTTAACATGCTTGGCTCCCCTTCCCATCAGGAATAGCCAGGCATTGCTGCTTTCTTACTCTTGTTTTAGTGGGATAAAGCATATCTTGTGTATAAAGTTCTGCTAAAGCTTCCTCCTTTAGAATGAACTGCACAATAACCACAGCAAATGGTGCTGGAAACCATGTCTGCAGGAGACGCATGACAGTGGTAAGGCAAGTGTCCTTCTTCGGTGGGTGAGGATCGGGCCCTCACACTGCTAGTATGTTTGTCATCCACTGTAATACATAGTTCTGTAAATTTTAGTTACACCGCAATGGGATCTGCTAGATTTGGTGTACTTGTTTAATAAGCAGTGTCTTTGTTAAACTGGGAAGTAATAAAACCTTTTTCTTATCTACCCGAGCGTGTTATGCGTGTGCTGGGGAGCAAGTACAGAGATGCCACGCTGGTTAGCTATCCATCGGTGGCTTTAAAGTATTTTTTTCTTATGTCGGAGTACAGTTGTTGGCTTGGCAAAGGAAGCATCTTTTCTTGAATGAAGCACGAAACACATTTGGTGGAAAAAAGATGAAATTGAGAACATCACTGACAGTTTTCAGGGAGCTTTTTGTCTGAATGTACCAAAGGGTATTAGTTCTAATTATGTAAATACGGGTTTAACTGGGAGAAACCTTGCTTTGAAAATGTACTTGGTTTCAGGAGAAATAATTTGCCATAGGGAGGCAGCTGTTTTTCTGCTGTCCTTACAGAGTAGGTAGGGTACACCTGGCTGTCTGAGCAGGATGAAAATGGCACTCAAATGTGTAAAGAACTTTAGAAAAAGATGACTTTTCTCATTGCCTGAGACCCTGGAAAATAAAAAAGTACGGACAGTCTTTTTAGAAATAGTGTTTGTGACTCGTAAGTTAAAGTACAGTATTTATAATAGTCCGTGTTGTTTTAGCAAATTCTGAAATTCAGTTATTCTTTAAATTACCACGTAATCCTTCTCCTCTTATTATACCTAAAAAGCCTCAAAGTCTTGCATATGTGTACTTAATTGATATGCTTTAGGGAAAACTGAAGCAAGCATGGTTTTACTGATATTTCGATTTTGTCTCTAGGTATTCAAAGTAACCAGTCCTTAGGGGTGGGGTGGGGTAGGGTTTTTTGGTTTGTGGGGGGAGGGAGGCACTTTTTGTTCATTTGGAGACGCACACACAAGGAGCATATTCGTTCATAATCAGTGACAGAAAGGTTAATTGTCCTAGTAAAAACTGAAGGTGCTTGAGTGCACAGCCTGGCATTCCAGTCTCATACTGGTTTCTGCTTTGGCATCTGGATACCTGGGCTGTACTGCCAGAGTGGACCGTGAGATGTGTGCCAAGTATTCCCTTTTCCCTCTTTCCCCTACCCCAGCCTGCTGCTGTTGTAAATTTTGCAGCTAATCATGTATTTCAG
This sequence comes from Chauna torquata, assembly GCA_013399475.1. Classification (NCBI taxonomy): domain Eukaryota; kingdom Metazoa; phylum Chordata; class Aves; order Anseriformes; family Anhimidae; genus Chauna; species Chauna torquata. The sequence goes on along the minus strand of VXAL01008553.1, from coordinate 160,254 downwards.
GAATTTTTTAAATGCAGGAAAATCCTTACTGGATGAGTTACGATTTCTAGAGGGAGAGTATCGCAAGTATGGGTGTGTTTTGTTTGTTTATTTTACTGAGATACAGATTATTCCTATCCCAGCCTCTTGATCACTTTGAGTGCTACAATCCTCAGTGATCTGAGCTCAGTGCTGATCCCAGGCTCTCTCTGGATGTGGGAGGTAATCCTGCTTATGGCTCTAGTTTCCTGCTAGCTTCTTCCTGCCTTGCTCTTTACAGAAGCATGGAATAGTCAAGTCAGAAGGGAGACCATCCCAACCAGCCACCTCATCAAGCAGGGTCATCCAGAGCAGCTTGCCCAGGACCGTTCCCAGTTGGGTTTTGAGCACCTGCACAGATGGAGACTCCACAGCCAACCTGGGCAACCAGTGCCAGTGTTTGACCACCCTCACAGTTGTATTTTATTTTATTTTTTTAAGAAAAGGTTTTTTCTTATGTTCAGATGGAATTTTCTGTGTTTCAGTTTGTGCCTCTTGTCCTGTCAGTGGGCACTGCTGAGGCGAGTTTGGCTCCTTCAGTCCCTCCCATCAGGTGTTTAGCCACGCTGATAAGACACCCCCCACCCCCACTTGAGGACAAACCACAGAGCTGCATAACAATAATAACCCCTTTAAAAAGAAAGGCATGACACTACAAGAGCTGTGGCTTTTAAGTGTGGTAGAGGTGCACGGTACGGAGGCTATTTTGCAAACTTGGCATGGCTAAAATTCTATAATTCAGTGGCTGGAGGAACAGTGAGGAAGTAGTGCAGGAACACATAGAATGTGCTGTTACGCGGTATACAAGTGCTAGATCCTGGCATGTTTACAAGAACTGCGGTTCTCATTAAATTTTACAGCGTTAGTATGATCCCAAGGGCAAGTGGATCACGCTTTTCTCCACCAGGGAATTCCCTTGCAGCTGTTGTCTCCTTATCTGCATGTGAGGGGTGTGTGTGTGCATGGGCACTGCAACGTTGCCCTTATTGATGTGCCCAAGTGTCTTCTGCTCCAGGAAGCTGGGGCTATAGTTGAGGTTTAAAAAAAATGCATGAATCTAGCATAAAGCACAGTTGGTTTTGTGTGACATCCACTCTTTGAGAACTTTAAATGGACTTTTCTTATGAGCATACATCCAATTGTATGTGATGTGGGAATCTAAATTTTCATTTCACTGCACTAGAGTGGGTTGAGGTTCTCCTGAAATGGAAATTTGTGTTGACTCTTTTTACCTCTAGTTTAATTATTTGAGTTGAATTTATAATAAATATGATCATCTGGTCAGTGGAACTTACCTTGAAAAAGAGTAGAGACTGCTATCTGGGTTAAAGTCTGAATGTTTTGTATACATAACAGCTTAAACCTATTACAAATCAAGTTCTTAAAACAATCAAACAAACTAGTAATGCTTAGGTTAAGACTTTATTACTGCATTGACTTTTGGAAAAATACTATGTCACTGCATTACAGTTTAACTTAACTTCTGAATGTGCCAACTGGGAAAATAATTTCTGCAGATAAAATTCTTCTCTTTAGTATTTAAAATTCCTTGTATATTTTCACTTCACCTGCCACTGTGGTGGTTTAACAGTAGTAGGTAGCACAGCTCCACTATGCTGCACTCTCACGTCCCCTCCTCAACAGAACAGGGGGAGAAAATAGGATGAAAAAAGGCTCATGGGTTGAGGTAACGACAGGGAGATCCCTCACCAACTACTGTCGTGGGCGAGACAGACTCTGCATAGGGAGATTGGTGTAATTTATTGCCAACTGCTAACAGACTAGAGCAGTGAGAACTAAAAGCCGACTAAAACCACCTTCCCCCCATCCACCCTCTTCTACCTCCTCCCCCTGAGCGGTGCAGGGGAGCGGGGAATGGGGGCTGCGCTCAGCCCATATCGCTGCGTCTCTGCCGTTCCTTCGTGGTCACTGCCTTCCCCTGCTCCAGCGTGGGGTCCGTCCCACGGGATGCCGTCCTTCCTGAACGGGTCCTGTGTGGGCTTCCCACCGGCTGCAGCTCTTCAACAGCTGCTCCAATATGGGTCCGTACCACGGGGTCCATCCTTCAGGAGCAAACTGCTCCAGCACGGGTCCCCCACGGGTGGCAGCTCCCACCGGATCACCTGCTCCTGCGTGGGTTCCTCTCCACGGGCTACAGGTCCGACCTGGAGCCTGCTCCTGGGGGGCTCTCACTGGGCTGCAGCCTCCTTCAGGCCACATCCACCTGCTCCACCGTGGGCTCCTCCAGGGGCTGCACGTGGAGATCTGCTCCATGTGGTACCCCACGGGCTGCAGGGGGACAGCCTGCTCCACCATGGGCCTCCCCACGGGCCGCAGGGGAATTCTGCCCCGGTGCCTGCAGCACCTCCTGCCCTCCTTCCTTGCTGACCTTGGTGGCTGTGGGGCTGCTTCTCTCACGTTTTCTCACTCCTCTCTCCTGCTGCTGTTGCGTTTTTTTGTTTGTTTGTTTTTGTTTTTTGTTTTGTTTTGAAAGAAGACTGGACTAGCACTGTACAATTTCTGAATAAAAGAAAAGAAATCATATAGTAACAGCTTTTAGCCATGTGTTTGAATCTTATATTTTTTAAAGGAATTTTTACGTATAGTGTATATCGAATGAGATGAGTCTTTTGATTGTGTGGAGAGAGTATCTCTCTGTTCTTCAGTTCTTCCAGCTATTCCACCTGGAAGGGCTGATGAGTTTACAGTTGACATTTTAGGGAGTTGAGTGCCAGCTCACTATAGGTTTCTTTTATTAGTGTTCTGATTTTGACCAAATTTTATGTCATGTCAGTGTAGCTTTGGCCTTAGCGATCATATGAAAATGTAACATAACTTTTACTCCCCTTTGTTTTGGGAAGATCACTATGTTTAAAAGGGTAATCTTCCAATTTTTGCTTATTCTTTCAGGTACAATTGTGTCACCATCAATCACTTGAAAAGTGTTTTTTTTTTTTTTTTTCTTCAAAGATTTCTCTTGGTTTCTGATATATAGAGAGTTTAGTTGTATTATGTTGGTGGTGACTTGCTGTTGAACAGAGCCATGGGTTATACGTTAGTTTTGGCCTCACTTTGCAAAAACGTTTATAAAATTCTTGCCTTATAAGATTGGCAGCTATTAGAGAGTGTCCAAAGGATGGCTGTGAAAATGGTGAAGGATCTATAGGGGAGACATATGAGGAGCAGCTGAGGTCCCTTGGATCATTCAGCCCAGAGAGGAAGCGGCTGAGGGGAGGCCTCATGGCTGCCTGCAGCTTCCTCACAAGGGGAGCGGAGGGGCAGGCGCTGATCTCTGCTCTCTGATGACAGCGACAGGACCCGAGGGAGCGGCACGGAGCTGTGACAGGGGAGGGTCAGGCTGGGTGTTAGGAAAAGGTTCTTCACCGAGAGGGTGGTTGGACACTGGCACAGGCTCCCCAGGGCAGTGGTCACGGCACCGAGCCTGCCGGAGTTCAAGAAGCGTTTGGACAACGCTCGCAGACATGTGGTCTGATTTTTGGATGGTGCTGTGTGGAGCCGGGAGTTGGAGTTGATGATCCTTGTGGGTCCCCTCCAACTCAGGATATTCTGTGACTCTATGATAATACTCTAATACCAGAAGAGGCATGGTGGGCCACCTACAAGAAGGGCTGGAAGGAGGATCTGGGGAACTACAGGCCCGTCAGCCTGACCTCGGTGCTGGGGAAGCTCATGGAGCAGATCACCTTGAGTGCCATCATTGGGACTTACAGGGCAGCCAGGTGATCAGGCCCAGTCAGCGCGGGTTTGTGAAAGGCAGGTCCTGCTTGGCGAACCTGATCTCCTTCTACGACAAGGTGATCTGTTCAGTGGATGAGGGGAAGGCTGTGGATGTGGTCTACCCAGACTTTAGTAAGGCTTTTGGGGCTGTTTCCCACAGCCTTCTCCTGGAGAAGCTGGCAGCCCATGGCTTGGACGGGCGTATGCTTCACTGGGTTAAAAGCTGGCTGGATGGCCGGGCGCAAAGAGTGGTGGTGACTGGAGTTAAACCCAGCTGGAGGCCGGTCACTGGTGGTGTCCCCAGGGCTCAGTACTGGGGCCAGTTCTCTTCAACATCTTTATCAATGATCTGGACGAAGGGATCGAGTGCACCCTCAGTAAGTTGGGTGGGAGTGTTGATCTGCTGGAGGGTAGGAAGGCCCTACAGAGGGATCTGGATAGGCTGGACCGATGGGCTGAGGCCAGCAGCATGAGGTTCAACAAGGCTGAGTGCCGGGTCCTGCACTTGGGGCACAACAACCCCATGCAGTGCTACAGGCTGGGGGAAGAGTGGCTGGAAAGCTGCCTGGCAGAAAGGGACCTGGGGGTGCTGGTCGACAGCCGGCTGAGTATGGGCCAGCGGTGTGCTCAGGTGGCCAAGAAGGCCAACAGCACCCTGGCTTGTGTCAGCAATAGTGTGGCCAGCAGGACTGGGGAAGGGATTGTCCCCCTGTACTGGGCTCTGGTGAGGCCGCACCTCGAGTACCGTGTTCAGTTTTGGGCCCCTCACTACAAGAAGGACATGGAGGTGCTGCAGCGTGTCCACAGAAGGGCAGTGAAGCTGGTGAGGGGTCTGGAGAACAAGTCTTGTGAGGGGCGGCTGAGGGAGCTGGGGTTGTTTAGCCTGGGGAAAAGGAGGCTCAGGGGAGACCTTATCGCTTTGTACATCTGCCTCAAAGGAGGCTGTGGTGAGGTGGGGGTTGGTCTCTTCTCCAAGCACCAACTGAGAAGACAAGAGGAAATGGCCTCAGGTTGTGCCAGGAGAGGTTTAGGTTGGATATTAGGAAAAATTTCTTCTCTGAAATGGTTGTGAAGCATTGGAACAGGCTGTCCAGGGAAGTGGTTAAGTCACCGTCCCTGGAAGTCTTCAAAAAACGTTTGGATTCAGAGCTCAGTGACGTGGTTTGGTGGTGGCCTTGGCAGTGCTAGGGTAAAGGTTGGACTGGGTGATCTTGGAGGTCTTTTCCAGGCTAAATGATTCTATGATGCTTGAGTTCCTCTGAGTTTGAGTAAAATTAAATCTATTCAAAGTACTTCTGTGAATAGCCTTAATTAATCACCCCATTGTTTGCTGAAAGGAAGTGCATTGAAGAAGATGATAGAGTGGGAGGTTGTTTGCAGACTATAACAAGATTACTTTTGTGCCTGTGGATTTTTCGTTCTTCATATGTGTGGTTGGAAGTTATCTATCTTTCCAAACCATGCGGTCTAAGTCTTGTTCTTACTTTTGTGGTCAGGCCTTTGATGAATTCAGCTGTGAGTTTAGATTGTTCACTTAAAATCAGGTGGACTGCACCTTATGTATTGGGTTGTGGATAAACACACTAATAGAAGCAAGATTTTATTTGATGGAAGATAATTTGGAAGATAGCTCAGCATTTTGTAAGATAGCATTTCCTCTTCCTCTTGTCTTCTGGCTCTAGTTAAGATTTAATGGAGTAAGATAGAATTAAACTGCTTTTCTTCGCTTGTGAGCTACTGTCAGGGTCCTCACCTTCTCCATGAGCTTAAAGATTCTGCGTCTGTAGGGTCATGAGAAAGAAGAGAATCAATGTTCACAGTAGGGTATATTTAAGACTCTGTATCTTTTTCTGCATTTTGGTGCTTCAGGGTTAGGCTGCAGCGCTGCGATGTGTGTAGGTCACTGCCTAGATACGCACAGATGAAGCTATTGTGAGATACTGAGGCATGTGGAATAAGTGGTACATTTTTGGATGCCCCATTTGATAGTGGCATTCTGGAGCCTGCATGAGCTACCAAAGCAATCCCAGATTTAGTAGCGTCAAGTGGCATAGGATCTGCCAATAGGAAGAATGACCAATTTCTTTTACTGCATCATGAAAACACACAGGACCAATTTAGAATACCCTTTTCATAAAAAGAAAATTGTTGTGGGCAGGATATATTTCGTAGGAGACGCTACTGCGTTGTTCTGCCTGCAGCTTGCTTTGAATGTGTTCTACCTCAAAGGATTTGGCAAATTCCCCCTTTCCTCAGTTTGATAAAACTGGCACGTAAACATACTGAATTTGGTTGAGCAGGACCAGGATATGTTACTAATCAGTAACTGATTTAGCGTATCATGCTGATAGCGTTCCTTCATAGCTTCAGAACTTATATGCAATAAAGATATGGAGCTATGTGTTGGCGTTAATATCTCATAAGGATTGTAGTTGATGTTGAGTTTTTAGTCAGTGTAATCTTAGACCTTTGGTGATTCTTTTTTCTTCTTCTTTTTTTTTTATGCTGACACGTACAGTTTTGAGTTGTGTACAGAACAACTCCAAATAAAGAGGAGTAGAACAAAGTGATAGTGAGGAGAAGCACTTTGAATTGAAAAAGTGGTACTTCAGTTGAGATGTAGCCTTCTAGGTTTCTCTTTCAGAAAGCAGAACTTACACGTCATGCAACAGTGATCGAAATGCAAACTTCCAATTCAGTAATTTTATTTTCTTAAATTAATTGAGAGACTAGTAATTTTTACAGTTTTTATTCTTTCTGCCATCTGGTCTCTCAAAACTTATTTTAGTTCTCTGGTAGAAGGCAAACATGCCAGAATTGCGCATGAATATTTACAGACTACAGGCTGCTAATATTTAAGCAAAATTTGAGCAAAAAGTTGAGAGGTAGGAACATTATGTGCAGACTTGCATGCTTTCAAGGGGATGAACTGCAGAGCAGGTCTTGAGGGGACTTTATTGTAACTGATTATGATTGCTGAAGCATGATTCCTTCTCCTCTAACAGTTGTCTCTAACAGTAAAACGCATTGAGGCATTTTAGACATTTGTCTTCAGTATTTAATATTCAAATCTAAGGCAGTTGTGGTAGTCTTCACTTTATTAGATCCCTAATTAGAACCTAATTCTTCACGTTTGTCAGTATGAGTGGTCACTTCCCTCTGAGAAAGGAGATCACCTGGAAAGAAATGACGCAGATGCCATCTGCATCCGAAGGGGGAGAGAATCTGTTGGTCAGCATTTCTCTCCAGTGCTTCTTGTGAATTGATTTCTACACAGGACTTGCTTTTCAGTATTTTTTTTATACTCCTCATTTCTTAAGTAGTCTAGATGACTTGCATACTTTTTTCTAAGATGCAGAATTGCTTGTATTTAGTCATTATTTTTGTTTTCCATTAAGCCTTTGGAAGTTTGAATTTATTTTATGAACATCTATAGTAGCATCAGTAAACAAGGAAATTGCTGGTTGTTTACACGTGTAATTACCCTGTGTGCCTTGACAGATTAGAATGTGCTTAAATCATTCTATTTTGAAAAAAATAAGAACACACAATGCTTTTGATAAAATTGGTCTAATCGATCAGAGATTCTGGTGCAGGTTTTCTTTTAAGCCTTTCTATTCTGTTTTCTTGATTATTCTCTTAGTGATGTTTTATCTTTTGTAATACCTATGAGTGCTTGTGTGCTGAAGTCCTGTAATTGCTTGTCAACATTTTGTTGGACTACAAGAACTCATTCATATGTTTCACTCCATAGATCTTGCTTTCTGTACCAGCCAGCATTCAGATTAGCTCGAGAAGAAGGTGTAATGTGGCCTGTAGTGTTTGTTACCAGACGATGGCAAGAGCATGGAATGGACTCATTATTTACATCCTGAATATTTAGGAGCATGTACTTCACAAGCTAGTGGTCTTGGGGGAAAAAAGTCCTGAATTTAACGTTGTTTTTTTGTTTTTGTTTGTTTGTTTGTTTTTAATTTATTTTGTGACTTTTTAATACCAGTAACATAATTGTTAACATAGGGATATAATTGTCACTGGAGTTTAACAGGGTACAAATGGAGGCTGACTTTGCTTCATGGTTACCAAAACTCATTTTTATTTTTTTTAAATTATTTTATTTTTATCTTTTTATTAAGCTGTAATGAAAATTATCTTGGTAACTGTTCTTTTTTTGGAATGGCAGAGCCTGCAATGCTAACAGGAAGACCTTTTAATTATTGTTGCTTTGGTTGAAAATATTAAAAATAATCTAGAAAATAATGTGTAAAAGTTCACAAGATACTGATGTCTTAAAGTCTTAGCAAGATATAGGGACCTAAAATGGTTCCTTTTAAATGAGAATAGCAACAAATAATTTTCTCCACATCTTACATCTAGGATATTTGTCCAAATTTTTTTATTTTCCTCATAGACATTGAGGAACCTCTAGTTCTTCAGATCCAAGAGAAATGACAATTACTGCAGTTCAGAAAGACATGTGTAGCTGGCGTTCAGGAAAGATGCAGTTAGTTGGATGTTTCCTGCAAAGTAATTCTATAAATCTGTTGTGATGGGAAATATGCCTGCACTTCTCAGTAGTTTTTGTAACAGTTGCAGCTCCGTGTAATTGAACTGTGACTTCCTCATCCTTGGTTGGCCAGTGAAGACCTGTTTAACAAAAGCTGAGCATTGTTACTTTTTGTTTGCTAGTTCAGCTGTAAGGTCAAACTGGCAGGTAAGGCTTGGGACTAAAAAAAGCCATTATATTTATTTTGGTTGACATTCAGCGAGGTGCTGTGGAAGCCAGACCAGGTTTAAAGGTGGTGAGTGGATGTGTAACTGGTGGATATGACAGGCAAATGGGTTAGGAAGGAGGTGTAAAGGAGAGCAATTGCATTTTGCAGTTGTGATAGGATGTGGGGTTTTTTTGGTTTGTTTTTTGTTTTTTTTCTTTCATATTACTATTCTCTGTTGTGTTTTCGTGTATTTCCTTGCACAAGCGATGAAAGTTCTAGTCAATATTTTTAAGTTTTCCAACCCCTCATCAAAACACATGAAGTTACTTGCGAAGTTGATGCGCTGATTCATGTTTAGCGTGTGAAATAGGGCCTTTTTTTGTTGTTAGTCCTTTTTTTTTTTTTTACCACCTTTCACAAGAAGTGTACTTCTACAGGTAGCACCAATCAACAACCAGGCAGTTTTATGAGCAGACAAAAACTGGAGAGGCTTAACATAAGAGGTGTTGGACACTTCTGGTTCTCACTGAAGATAAGTAAAATTGGCATTGTGTAGGAAAGGCAGTGTTCATGGCTGTGCAGACGTAACCTGTCGCATTGGCATTGTACCCAGGCCCTACAGGTCACAGCTGAGGCATACCGGAGTAGTTTTCGACCTCGTCTGTGCCACATCTCATCTGAGCATGAAAGCAGGACTTCAGTTTGCACAGCTTTCAAGAGGGCGGCTTTCATAATTGTTAAAATCATTCTTTAAAAAGAGATATTTGTCTAATATTGTTACAAGTGCAAAGTGTTACTGCAGCATCAGAAGAAGATAACATGTTTCTGTGACGTAGCTCTCTGGATACTGATTTCTCGTAAAAATGAAGGTGTTAACTGCTTTGTGGTGTGTAGCTCATGTGGACTAACTAATTTGTATTTTTTTGTTTTGCAGAACCAAACTGAAGAACCATGAGTATGAAACGTTAGATCAGTTGGAGGCTGATCTGAACCTAATGTTTGAAAATGCCAAGCGCTACAATGTCCCCAATTCTGCCATCTATAAGAGAGTACTGAAAATGCAGCAGGTTATGCAGGTATCTGGAGCGGAGCAATCAAAAGGATGTAACTCCTCATATGAATTTATTTCCCTAATTAATATTTTTCCAAAACAATTTTGAACTAGACTTGTATCTGCAGTAGTATTTTCTTGGTTGTGACTAGCTTGTTGATAGTATCTTGAGTGTTCATTTGTGTCATGTAATGGCTTAAACAGTAGTCTGAAAATTCCTTCCAGAAGCAGTTGATAGCAGACACTTAGGAGGTGAGGTATAGGAATGAAGAGCATCATAGGGTGATTTTCCTCCAGTATGCCTGCTGTCTTGTGTGCTTTCTCTTGGTCACTCTTATTCTTTACCATGACTCTTAATCCGATTAAGTTGTGAGAAAATTGAAAAAGTGCAGAGGTTTTTTTGTTTTCTTTTTTTTTTTGTTAAGGGTTTACAGTTAAATATGGGTAGCTGGAGGATACTAAGATACTTCAAATTTCGTGAAGTGTTCCGGCTAAGTGCTGCAGTCTGAAATGGCTTTGATTTCAAGTTGTTCCCTCAATTTTTCTGACAGTTGAAAAGGATTATACCACTATTTTGTATCAGCAAACTTGCATTAAATAAATCACTGGAAATATTTTGGTGCATCTGCATCTATCCTTACACATCCAAAACCCATAGCTGCATCTTATTTTGTGCATCTGATCTGTTCTGTTTTTTCATATTGTTCTGAAAATGTCCAGCAGTGAGTTTGGCTTCAGGGATTTGTCATTTCTTCAGGCAAAGAAGAAGGAGCTTGCTAGGAGAGACGACATTGAAGATGGGGACAGTATGATTTCTTCTGCTACATCTGATACTGGAAGCTCAAAAAGGAAAAGGTATGTACTTTTGTAGTTTTCTGCAGACCTTTACATTACTGCTTCATTTATTTATTAACTTTGTTTATTCTTAAAGAATACTAAGCCATGTTTCTGGCATTTGTGTAGAGAATTAATAGCTCTGAAACATAACCTCACTAATTGTTGTTTTTTTGGCCTAGTAGTTGGTAGTTGTCAACATAACTTCAGTAAGTGTCATGGGCACTGTAGTTGCACTGAAGTCTCTTTGCATAAATATTTTTCTTCTTCCATTCTCTAAATTGATTAAGTAGCTTTCACCAAAAATGTTAGAGGACTGTTTCTCCTTTCTGAATTTGCACTCTTCGGTTATTTATCTGTCAGCAGCTGGGCTAAAAAAGGTACTTGACAAGTGGATAAACTGCATACAATAGGTTGAGTATTCTGGGTAGCTTAACGTAAACAAAATCCACAGTGCTGTAAAGTATACTGTTTTAGTGAGCCCTCTATGATGATTTATAGAAAGTGTTCTTTAACAGTGATAGCTGTTGTGTAAGTAATGTAAGTGATGTATTTATTCCTCTCTAGTCTGCCTCATGGTATCATTTGAAATAAGTTCTGACTCCTGACAACGTGATTGCAAGAGTAGCAACTGCCAGTGTAAAGCTGTAATTCAGCATCCTTCTTTGGTGTTACATAATGATCTTCAGCCTCCTGTGTTTTCAGTTCATCGTTTTGTCAAAATGACAGCAGTTGTGGGGGGAGGAAGGGAATGAAATAGAGCATCAGCAAAGATTCACTTAAGAGCAATCAAGTAAGTGCAGCAATGCACACTTAGAAAAATTCTGTGTGGAGAAAATGTTAACGTGAATTTAGGAGGTGGTAAGGCCTAGAGATGCTAGGAAAAAGAAAAGTAGAAAAGTAAGGCAGACTGTAGTACCAAATGGAAGTCAGGAAGGAACAAACTGCAAAAATTGCTAGTGTTGTGATCTTCAGAATCAGAGAGAACTGCTAACCTAATCAAGCAAGTTAAGTTGTCATCACTATCCTTTTAACCCAATGTTGCTTTTTATGATCTTATGCAAGAGAATACTGAAATGCTTAAAAGAAAATATCTGTCAGACCTTGTCATCTAAGAGCAGTAAAAGAGGAAAAAATTATGTTCGTAGGTAAGGGAAATTTTTTTTCTTATTATTTATTTCATGTCTGAAGAGAACCTGAAAATTCTCTTCAGGGAACTTTTGATGTTGTCATTTCGCTATTTGCTATCGGTTTCACTTCCTGAGTGACAGCAAGTAAAAGCTGATGACAGCAGAGAGTAACTCCAGAATGTTGTTGAAAGAAGAAACTAATGCACCAGGCAAAAGTCATCCCATTGGGAAAATAAGTGTTTTCGCTTTTCTGTATCAGATGCAAGACCTGAACATTGGCAGGCCTTTTAGTATTTCTGTTTTGTTTTTGCATCATCTTCTTTCATTGGACTAAATATTTAAACTTGGAAATGTGAAAATGTGGAATTTGGGAAGCATGTCTCTGTTCTGGTATTGCTCATTTGCTAGTGTGAACCATTAATTAACAATTTCCAACAGTGAAGATAATGGCGGGGTGGGGGGGGAGTTCTTGAGCTATAGAAGTTGCGTTTTGATTTTTCTGACACGTAACAACTAATTTTCATTAGTTCTCTTGCTGACTACACAAAGGAGAAAGCCATCTGAAGCACAAAGCTGTGCCGGATTAGGTATATTTTAAATATATATGTTTATGAGGAAGAGCCGGATGATGGAAAAACTCTGATGCAGTTTGGCTTCTCGCCTGTTGTACAATGATGTTCTACACATTCTGCAAATGATGATAGTTTTTGTTGTCTTTACAGACAGTTGAAAGTATAACTACCAGAATAAGTGCTTCGTAGCACGGTTCAAAATTGCTTTGCAGAGAGTGCATTTCTAAATGTGCCACAGTATCCGAGCTTAATATTAACATAAGCTTTCGTCTCCCTTATCAGATTTGTTTATAGATCGTGTAGTGTATGTACAGGGAGCCATGCAGACTCCCCCCTGACAAGCCGTGTCCTGGTTATGCTGTCAGATTTCTTGGTCCAATCTTTATAGCTACACATAGGATGACTGTTAAGTTTGTGATGATAGCATGTACGTGGCCGTTTTCTGTTAGGGTTTGGCAGTATTGGTAAGCTTTACTGACTTGTGAGTGTGGTTGACAGATATTTAAGCAATTCAGACCATCTTCCTACTACATTCTTGATATCCTTGTTTTTCTTGTATCTGGTACTGCAAAAGATGCAGAAATACTTGGAATGTCTCTCAAGGTAAAAATGAGGTAACTGTCTGATATTCTGTGTTCAGCAGAGGTGGTCATGAAGGCGGTGTTTGAGGGTTTTTCCCTGTTGGCCCTACTTCTTGAGTTCTTGGATTCAGATGCTCAGTCCTGACCTGTCTGTTCTCTGTGCAGCTGAAAAGTGCTTAGAGCTCCTTTTGACCTTTGTACCTGTGAAAACTAGTCATTTGTTTTATGCTACAGAACACTTAAATGAAAGGTGAATGAGAGAAAAATGGTATCGTAAAGTTGGTTTGCTGTTTATTTAGCAGAATAACGTTTGTGATGCTGTCATTATTTGCAAATTTGTTTTAAAAGCCAGTATGAACCTAAGTTTCTAGTACTGTCTTAACTTGTGTGTGTTTAGAAAGTTGTGGTTGTTTTCTTATGGTATAGAATAATGCCATTTTGATATTAGTGTTGGAAGTGGGGAAAAGAGCCCCTAACATTTATTTATTGTTTTCCTCTTTATTCTTCTCCTTAATCTAACAGTAAAAAGAATATGCGAAAGCAACGAATGAAGATCTTATACAATGCGGTCCTGGAAGCTCGGGAATCGGGCACAGGCAGACGGCTCTGTGATCTGTTTATGGTTAAGCCATCCAAAAAGGACTATCCAGATTATTATAAAATTATCTTAGAGCCAATGGACTTGAAAATGATTGAACACAACATCCGTAATGATAAGTATGCAGGGGAAGAAGCCATGATTGAAGATATGAAGCTCATGTTCCGAAATGCAAGGCATTATAATGAGGAAGGCTCCCAGGTACTGTTTTGATTGTGCAGTCACACTTACCTCTGTCTGTTTTTTGCAGACATATAAGTTATATTTGGATTTTTTAGTGTTGACTGTTACCCCTAGTATTTATGGTAGTTGTTTATTGAATTAAAATAGAAATAGTGCTTTTCTTTCTGCTGGTATTTTAAATTGTGTTTTGGTATATGCTTGTATAAACATGAAAAGCAACGCACTCAGTTTTAGTAGTATATTGTTTAACTGTGAAGGTTAGACTTATTTCCTGTTAGCTAGGTTTGTTCATTCACTACAAAAAATGTCAGCGGAATATTTCCTAAATATGTATGTTCAAGTATGTTTCTTTAAAAAAAAAAAAAACACCTGGTTATTAAATTTTCATTATTTATCACATGAAGGTATTTGCACTGTGAAGGGTCAGCAGCACATGCTCTGGAGTTCAGAACCTCTGAGAAGGGATGTCTTAGTTGGAAGGAAACCAACTTCATTATCGTGGAAGTGGAGAATGTGGAAGATCAGACTAGAAGAATGGACTTGTTTAGTGTAGCAAAAGTAGTCTGAAATGAGTATGCTTTTCACTTATGAATATATTGTAGGGTACACTAAAAAAAAAAAAGTGGTGTTTCCATAAGCAAAAAGGGTGTAGATGGCCATGAACATGCTTGGAAACTAAAATTGTGTTTCTCAGTCAGTAAGCTTGATGTTGTGGAACGGAGAGATGGTAAGAAACCTCCAGTTACTTCTAAAGAGGAACTTGATCAGCTGATGTACAGGACTTCATGATGTGATTACCTGCACAGGGCTTGGAGTTGAAGACCCAGGAGGACCATTCTAGTCCTTTCTACCTTGATGGAGTTGCACTAGTTTGAGAGATCATTGCTGAACAGAATTATTTGATGCGGAAGTTGATAAGAGAACTGAACCTTCCTGTTTTCTAGTCTTTGGAATAGAAAAGTAGTTTAATTGGGTAATTTATCCAAGATTTGTGTCTCACTTGATTTGTGTTTATCAGTTCTGCTTACCTCTCTAAGCATGTTGAAGGTGTTAGATGATATTAGAGAAATAAAACCTTTTTAATCAGGTTTTTGGTTTTGCCTTCAACTTTTTCAACATAACATTTAAATGTTTTGAGAGGGCTAGTTCTAAACTTGTCTTCAGGGTCTGTATTTGACCAAATCTCAGCTCCCTGAGACAATAGGAATTATTGCCATAAAGTTAACCGCCTTGTACTAGAGTGCATGAGGAAGGCTCTTATACTGTCTGAGGAGAACACAGTAAACCTTGTTTTGTTTCTTTTTTTTTTTTTTTTTTTATTTTTTTTTTTTTTTTAGGTATACAAATATGCCCACTTCC
>VXAL01008553.1:125527-145366 GCA_013399475.1 Chauna torquata | reverse complement strand
TCTGAGGAGAACACAGTAAACCTTGTTTTTTTTCTTTTTTTTTTTTTTTTTAATTACTTTACTGATTAATAGGTATACAATGATGCCCATATGCTGGAAAAGATCCTTAAAGAAAAAAGGAAAGAACTGGGACCCCTACCTGAAGATGATGATGTTGCATCCCCTAAACTAAAGCTAAGTAAGGCAACCTTGTAAATTGCCATACTTCAATTGAACACTTGCCAAACCCAACAATACAGACTAACAGACTCCTTTTAAAATGGAAGACATGGTCTGCATATTTACACTGTCATGTAAAGTAGAATTATATATTCAAAATTATGATGACAGCAATGGTGTTTATATGTGCATGTTATAAACTGCGGTGTTGCATATAACGATTTCTAAGGAAAGAAACTTATAACGAGGAAGGAAAACTTAAGAACTGTTGGAATGACCTGGCATTTGGGTGCGTGGTGTTATCCCAATGTTAGATACTGCACTGTGTACTCAGTAACACTTCAGTAATGTGTGCTAATGGGATTCCTTACAAGATGCGTCTCAAACTGAGTAAAGCTCTTAGTTTCCCTGGTCGGGTATCTGGGACTTCTACAGAATGATGAAGGAAATATGAGGCTTAATTGGAAAATTATTGAAAGCCATGAAAAAAAAAAAAAGAAGCAAAGTTTGCGACAATGTCTGTTCCTAGAGCTGTTGCCCTTAAACTGGATTTGATATTACTCAAATCTTATGCCTTCTTAATAACTGTTCAGAACTTAGCAAACTGAGCAGATTAAAATTGCACAGAAAGACTTAAAGCAAATAATTGCACGCAGTCCTTTTGAGGCATTGTTGAAAATAGAAATGTGCAGCTCTTTGGTGTGGTGCAGGTAGTACAGAACTCACAGGCAGCTACTATGCAGTACAGTAATGGAGACCCTGAATAAATCAAAAAGTTCATCTGATAACCCCCTGGGAGGCATTATTTTACATTTACCTGTAATAATCTTCTCTAATTTGGCATAAACCTGTCATAAAAGAATCTGGTAACACTTACTTAATATTAGCACTGGTGAAAACCTTGTGATGACTGGATTTATAATGGATTTAGAGAAAAATGCACGTAGAGCTAATAAGATCATATTGAATTTAGAGTGAGTTACTAATAACATTAGGTAGGAAAAGATTGTTTTCCGTGCTGAAGTCTGAAGAGATGTTTGTCTGCTGGGCCACAAAGTTAAGTATGATTCAGTGTTTGCCAAAAATAACATTTAAAAAAAAAAAAAAAAGTCATGCAATTATGAGATAGAAAGGAAGCTGCAACTTGGATTGGGCTCAGTGTTTTGAGTTCTCTGCTAATACCATAAAGTGCTTCTTCAATAAGCAATTGTTCAATGGAAAGTGATGGACAAAGAAGTGCTTGAGGTCTGGTTTTGTAATGATTTTTTTCTTCTTCTTTTATCTGCTTAGGTAGAAAAAGTGGCATTTCTCCTAAAAAATCAAAATATATGACTCCAATGCAGCAGAAATTGAATGAAGTGTATGAAGCAGTTAAGAATTACACGGATAAACGAGGCAGGCGACTGAGCGCCATCTTCTTGAGGCTGCCGTCTAGGTCTGAACTTCCCGACTATTATGTAACCATTAAAAAGCCGGTTGACATGGAAAAGATCAGAAGTCACATGATGGCCAATAAGTACCAGGATATTGATTCCATGGTAGAAGACTTTGTAATGATGTTCAATAACGCTTGCACCTACAATGAGCCAGAATCTTTGATTTACAAAGATGCCTTGGTCTTGCATAAAGTTTTGCTTGAAACTCGGAGAGAAATAGAAGGAGATGAGGATTCTCATGTGCCCAATGTCACTTTGCTAATTCAGGAACTTATCCATAACCTTTTTGTATCTGTTATGAGCCACCAGGATGATGAGGGCAGATGCTACAGCGATTCCTTAGCTGAGATTCCTGCTGTCGATCCCAACTTCCCAAATAAACCTCCTCTGACTTTTGATATTATCCGAAAAAATGTTGAAAATAATCGCTATAGAAGGCTGGACTTGTTCCAGGAGAATATGTTTGAGGTATTGGAGAGGGCAAGGAGGATGAACAGGTGAGCAAAGCCATGTTTTTCAGGTATCTGTTGTCTTACAGCATGTTCTGCATGTTAAAGTTAGACACAGACTGAAGTTTTCAAGGTGTTTGCTTTACTTGGTGTGGTTGTTTAGAAAATTGTGCTCAATCATGTCTTCAGTGGAATGTAAGTTTTCATTTATAAACAAAGAAGGATTTAGGTTTCTGATATGAGATAGTTTTGATGTTAATCTTCCAAAGGCACACCTCATGAAAACCGGGTTTGTGCTAACTTCTGAATTGGAAAAAATGAAGAGGAAGAGCTCTTCTTCAATTGCTTGACTAGTGGATTACTCTTTTGGAATGATCATAGTTGTACGACTTGTAACATTGTGCAAAAGTTGTGAGCACTTAAAACTTCTTGCAGTGTTTATCTTGAATTAGAAAAGTCAGTTTTATTAATATTACTACTATTACTTAAGTTCTCAGAAGTAATCTTCAGAAGTGAACAGACTGTAGACGGCCAGTGGCATGTAGTTTTGGTCTCAAGCAGCTAGCTTTCAATTTTTCTGCTATTTCAGGACTGATGTATACAAAAATACTGCTTTTAGGTAAACTATAAAACGAACTGACAGCAAACTGGCAGATGGAGCATGACTTGCCAGTGTCTGTGCTGCTGCTTGTTGTGAGTAAGCCCAGAAATCTATCGGTAAAGTGAAACTTTAGCGGGCATCACCTGTCCCATTGGTAGTAGGCAGTGTGCCTAATTTAATTTTGATTAAAATATGTCATGATTTTCTTGGAAGCATTCTCTCTTGGGTTTTGTTCTGTTTTGTTTTGCTTGCTTATTGGGTGTCTTTTTTGTTTTTGCTTTTGAAGTTATGTTTTAGAAGGTTATGAATTTGCTAAGGGTTCCTGGATGTGCTGCAGCCTGGTTAAAGCTGCTTGTGCATCTTGACATAGTCAGTATTTCTGCAGCTGTGCTACGTTTACACTGTTCAGTACGTCCGTGTGAGACGGATCGACTGTGCGTGTTGCGCAAGCAGGATAAATCCTACATGACAAATCTGCGTCCAGGAAAGACTTCACTAAAACTTTTCACTGGGAAAGTCTTGGGTAGAAATATGGGAGGCCTTTTCTAGAGTGAACGGGAGCAAGAAGTATCCGAGTAAATTATCTGTCTTTTACTGTGCTGGAAAAGGATGGACAGGCTCAGCAGGAGAGTAGCTGACCTAACATGTTATTTCCCTGTAGATGTTTTCTGGCAATTTGCTTGTGAGCTGGCATAGAGAGAAGCTGGTTACCTGGGTTATGTCGAGTAATCTTCTGTTCCTTTTCCTTTTACATTTTGTTAAAGAAATCGGCAGTATTTTCCATTGCAAATAATCTCTGAGTTTGTCAGTGTTCCACCTAGTGGTGGAGCATTAGGTGCTTCCTAAATCCGTAGGTAATCTGAGTAGCCATCAAGCAAGCTGGTAGCGGTGATTGCTCTAATCTGCATTTTGCCTCACCTTCACAGAGATTTTTAAGTTCTGTAGCTGGAAAGCTGGTAGTAAATTTCAAAAGAAGGCAAAGGTCATTTTTAGCTAAGTACCTCTTCAGATAAAAACAGCCCATAATTACTTAGTGGTATTTGATTTGGAAACTGTTCTCTTGGGTCACAGAATGTCAATCACTGTTTCATTTTCCAGGACATGTAAACAGCCTCCTATCACCTCCTTCACTCTAAAAATAGTTTTTCTTGCTATATGATGAACTCCATAACTCAAATACAAGTTAGTCTGCTGCTTGAATTTGGGAAGTAGCACTAGTTACACTTTAATGTTTTAAATGTTCATTTTGTAAATACTTTCAAGTGAAGTATAGACTTGTTGACAAGCAAGGTTTAGCCTTCTGGGTTTATGCATTCAGTTTCAAGCTTGCAGCCAAGTTAGATGCTGAAAGGATCTGTGGTGAAGATCGTTTTACAAAAAGTCTGTAGAGTAGCATGGAATAAAAGAGCATTATTTGTTTAATGAGGAGTTTCATCTCGAAGTGTGGTGAATGATGGGTACGTGTTTAGGATCCCGTTTGACTCTGCACAAAGTATGTTTCTGCCATGTTGTGTTGTACCTATTTTTGTACAGGACTGATTCAGAGATTTATGAGGATGCGGTTGAACTTCAGCAGTTCTTTATTAAAATTCGAGATGAACTTTGTAAAAATGGAGAGATTCTTCTGTCACCTGCTCTCAGCTATACTACCAAGCACCTTCACAATGATGTAGAAAAAGAAAAGAAGGAAAAGCTGCCCAAAGAAATAGAGGAGGATAAGCTTAAAAGAGAGGAGGAGAAGAGAGGTAGCTGTTTTCTTTTCATCAATATTAAATGTATTGAAAAATATACCTGAAAGTATGATGTATGCTTTGCTGTTGCTGCAGCCTCACCTGCTAAAAGGACCTTAATAGTCTCTGTGGTTGTCCACAAAGAGTCTTGTATTTTAAGGCTATGAGAGATGTGTTTTTATTTTAATCCTTATCAGCCAGGCCAGATGGCTTTAAAACAGAGACGTGCGCAGATACAAATCTTATTTAGACTCTTTAACAGAACACTCTGAGGTACCAGTAGTCTTATTCCAAGGATATTACAAAAGGAAAGAATAGCTTCTATTACAGCTTTCTGCTGATAATAAACTTAGCAATGACTGTTCCAATGGCCCTTTGAGTCATTTCTGTTTTGGCAAGTACCATTTTTCTTGATGTGCCGAAGGTATTACCTCTGATCATACTTCTAACACTACTAATGAAGTGATTTTGAAGTAAGCCTTTTGCATTTCTTACTTGGCTGCTGTGAGTGTGAAGAGGAATAGGCTTTCAGTGTTTTGTAGGGTAAGAAACCTACTGTGAAGGTCCTTTGTGTTTCACGGTTCCTGGCTGTTACTGTGCATATAATGGTTGTGGAGCATGTCAAGGGGAATGAGTAAAGCTCTCTAATTGTTCCCTTCCACAGATGAGGCAGAGCCGTTAGCTTTTTGTCCTTGCGTTGTCTTTCTGACGTGGCTTGTCTTCCCACGTGGCACTAAGGTCAGCAGCAGTAAAGCTGGTTGCTCCAACCAGGCTCAGTACCGTAAGGGGACAACAGCTGCGGTGCACTTTTTCTGTCTTCCTGTGAGAGCTAAAAGCTCTAGAGAAAGCAAAATGTGCCTTTCTGAAGGCTTCTGAGATCGGTGCTGTCAGTGTGTTCCTCTTCCCTCACCTGAAGGGCTCGATAAAACTCAGCTGAAGATGTGGTCCCCAACCCTCAGCAGCACCAGCAGCAGAAAGGAGAGTTAGGCGCAGCACAAAACTTGAACCTTTTGTTTGCACTGGAAGTTAGTGGCAGAGGGAGGCATCACGTATCACGTGGCACTTCTGCATTGGCCGTTTAGAAACAGAAGGGAAGGAGGATCTCTTCTTTTTGTTCTGTGACTGGCATCTAGTACATTGGGTTCTCTGTTCACAGCTGCAGGATCATGATCTTACTACCTTAAAGAATTGTTTAATGCACTGCCATGCACTTTGACACTACATCGGCAGCCAACAAACATTACTGATGTGTAGTAATGCACCTGCTTGCAGCCATCTTCCTTTTCTTTGCTCTTACCTGCACTTGCATGCACATTATCCTGAAGAGTACTAACAAAAATACTGTTTTATAAGTAAATATTAGTCATTACTGTTTTAAAGTAATTCACTAAATGAAACTTCTTTGACTCAATTCATGAAGAGTACTTCATGAATGATTAAAAAGTTGATAGCTTATTTCTAGGCTCCCTCTTTTGTTCTTGTACGAGACTGAAAGGCTATGGCCACAGGATCAAGTTACTGAAAGTTAGTGTATACTTAAAGCAGGTTGACACTTTTGCTACCTATATGGGTGCATGTTTTACACCCTACACTCAGTGCAGCGTCTTTTATTGTCCGTCACAAAAGAGCGAGTTACCCAGCACTAAGCAAAGGGTGAAGGCGTTCACGTCAGAAATCGTGGCTAATGTGTGGATGCGGCATTACTCCTGTCTGTTTTCCCCCTGTTCTTGAAAACAGAAGCTGAGAAGAGTGAAGACTCTTCTGGCTCAGCTGGGCTGTCAAGCTTGCATCGGACCTACAGCCAGGATTGCAGCTTCAAGAACAGCATGTACCACGTAGGAGATTATGTCTATGTGGAGCCTGCTGAAGCCAACCTGCAGCCTCACATAGTCTGCATTGAGAGGCTGTGGGAAGATTCTGCTGGTAAGGATGCCTTTTGCTGTAGGAAGACAATACAGTGAAACTTACTACTTTTTACACCTTCAAATCTGAGCCCCTTCTGTGTAGATGTTAATTGTTGCATTTGCAGAAATATGTGTGGTCTAGTGAGTATTTTTGCTTGTTTCTGAATTGCTTTGTCCCAAATGAATTACTAATGTAAAGTTTTTGGATCAACACATGCTTTTTTTATTCTTCACTACCCACCCCGAAATTGTAAGCATCCCAGAGAATAGGCTCTTCGAAGTGGAATGAACTTCTTGTAATTTAGGTACAGAAGAATGCGTGGGATTTTCCTGTGCTAATAGAAATTTCTAAACCAAAGATGGGCACATCTAACTGCAAATGTTGGAAGCCATTTCAAGGCCTGAAAGTAAAGATTTATAAATAAGTTGTAGACTGTGTTTCCCATAGACATTTGGTTCTGCAGAACCTGACTCGGCAAAATAAAGAAGGAATCCGTTTTCTTGGAAAAAAAGACAATTTGCAGGATTTCTAAGTAAGCTAGTTTTCCTTTCCTGAAACAGTCAAGGAATCTTCTCCTGTTTTAAATCAGTTAAGTTTACTCTCAGTATAAATTACTATGTGGCTATTTGATAAATAGAACAATCTGTAGTTGGTTTTGCTTGTTCATGCGCTAGAGAATACACCTTTAGATCTTTTCCTTTCTCCCCTTCTTTTTTGTCTTTTTTTTTTAAAGGAGAGAAGTGGCTGTATGGCTGTTGGTTTTATCGACCAAATGAAACATTTCATCTTGCAACACGGAAGTTCTTGGAGAAAGAGGTTTTTAAAAGCGACTACTACAATAAAGTTCCTGTTAGCAAAATTTTGGGCAAATGTGTGGTCATGTTTGTTAAGGTGAGAAACTCTTTGGACTAAAGTGTTAAACAACTTATGTGCTCTGTGCTATTTTCTTGAAGAGGTGTAGGCGTTCTAGTTTGTAAACATTCTGCTAGTACTTATATATAAAAAGGACGTGCTCCCATGTACAGTCTATATTCTTTGTTTGCTTCGTGAGATTTGTAGTTCATCCAAGTGATGGTGATTTTCAGTGCTGGCTGCTTTGTAGAATCATATATTTATTAGATAGTTAGCTAATGGGTTTTTCAGAGCATGTAGTAGAGAAATTACAGGTAAATTCTTAACTGTTCTCATAAAAGTCTGTAGGTTTGGGACTGAGGGAAACTTGAGTGGCGTAGAGGCTTGGTTAAGAGGATGAAGTCTTTCCTCTCTGTCCCAGGTTTGATTCCACATTATTTTTGTCAAACTGTAAGAGAAGAACTCAGCAGACAAGCTTTATCAGTCTAAAAATGTTTCTGATAAATGCACGGAAAAAATTGGGGAGTGTGAGAGGGAGTTTGCTGTGTCTTTGGAGGGAGTGGGGGTGTGTGGGTGTGGATGTGTTGCTGAAATATTTCATCTAAAAATATAATTCTCTTCATTCTGCAGGAATATTTTAAATTGTGTCCTGAAAACTTTAGAGATGAGGATGTGTATGTCTGTGAGTCACGTTATTCTGCAAAGACGAAATCTTTTAAAAAGATTAAACTGTGGACTATGCCCGTAAGCTCTGTAAGATTTGTCCCACGAGATGTGCCCCTGCCTGTCGTCCGTGTTGCTTCTGTGTTTGCTAATACAGACAAAGCAGAGGAGGAAAAACACTCTGAAACATTAGAGGACAGTAAAGTGGGAGAAAGTATCCTTCATCTTGAGAAGGTATGCAAGATGATAAGATGAATGTTTGGTATGTTTGACAGATAAAGAATGATGAAATGTAAGCCCTCATGACTTAGGTTTCACAGCATCCAGATGCACGCACCTGCACACACAAAATTGTTATAAATTATTACACATAAAATACATAGATACAAACAAAATGTAAATAGACTAAACAAAAAATGAACTGCTATTTCCTAGGTTTTACAAATGCTTTCTTGTGATCGTGTTAAGGAGATTTTGTTGTTGTTGTTTGTTTTGTGTTTTTTCCTTTACCACTTTAGAAAAAAATTACACTTCTACTGAAAAGTTTGTCGTAATCCTAGAGCATCAGTGGGGCTAGAAGTCTAACTCTAGCTCATAGCGATGCTGACCTGCTCTATTATGTAGTGTTTCAGTAAAATTGTCAGTAGCTAGGCAGCAGTAAGCAATACATAATATTGTTAGTTATTAATCATAAGTAGGTCACAGAGCAGTTCATTTTCAAAATGCTTAAGAATATTTCTGGCCAACCTACTAGGTAAAATGGTTTATTTTATTGTATTTAGAGTCATAAGATAAATGAATTTGCTTAGATGCATTAAATTGCACTAAATTAAATTTATATTAAATAATTTTAGTCACATCTACTTTACATTCTGAGTACTCTAACAGAACCTCAAAATAGAATACCCAGCAAGCTCACTGTCAGTTTTAATCAGACACTTAGTATATATTACTGTATTTATTCACATCATGACGAAAGAAGGAATTATTTCTACCAAGAGGATGAAATCTTGTGAGGTCTTTTCCTGCCACACATTGAGGGAATTGAGGAAAAAAGTAAGAAATTAAATAAAACAAATTGTATCATTTTGTACTAAATATGTATATGCAGCATTCATATTATTGTGTATGAGAGGTGAATCATTCAATTTTTATGTATCTTAACTTGGCTAAATACTTAATTCTTGCCTCCTGTACTTTAAAACAAACCATCAAAATAGGCAGACAAGGCTTCAAAGTTATTAACTTTGAAGCAATAGAGCAAAAAAGGATCTGAATTACTGGCAAAATTACAGCTTTGCTGCTGAAATAGGAAAGCTTGCAACATACATGGAGGGTAGCTGTGGCTTGGATATTTCATTTTTTAAATTTCAAGACCCCTTATTTTTGCCTTTACAGGTCTGTTTGGTGTTTGCCTATTATTGATGACATAAAGATAGAGCAAAGTCTGTTTTACTTGCACCTGGCATCATTTTATTTATGTGTTTGGTTTTCCTTCCTCCACAAGTTTCTAAATGCATATCCTTCTGCAGGACAAAGAAGATGTTCCAGTAGAAATGTCCAATGGAGAACCTGGTTGCCATTACTTCGAACAGCTCTGTTACAATGATATGTGGCTTAAGGTTGGGGACTGCGTCTTCATAAAATCACATGGGTTAGTGCGACCTCGGGTAGGCAGGTAAGTGCAACTTCTTTTTTGCAGATTGTCTATAAAAATACCTTGGATAAAAGACTGGCTTGTTGCAAAAAGTATAAGAGAGAGTGGGAAAAAAATATTCTGAATGAAACTGAAAGTTGGAAGCTCTTAATAGGCTGAGGTGGTAGTTTATCAGCCTGATAAAATGGTGACAGTTGTACAGTTGGAATAGGCTCCGCTTTCATACTCGTTTCATACCCACAGTCTTCCTGAACAAGCCAGTGTATCCAGCTGACTCATTTAGGGAGGGATGGCCTTTCATTTATGTCGGTGATTTGTTTTTCTTTCTAGAATTGAGAAGATGTGGGTGCGAGATGGAGCTGCGTATTTCTTTGGTCCAATCTTTATCCATCCTGAAGAAACTGAACATGAACCAACTAAAATGTTCTACAAGAAGGAAGTGTTTTTGAGTAACTTGGAGGAGACCTGTCCTATGACTTGCATTTTGGGTAGTTATTAACAGCTTTAAATCCAATGGACACTCTCTTTCTGTACATGTAAAAAGAATCTGGAGTGATTTCTAGTGATATGTAGGCTTGATTCCAAATTCAAACGGAGTGAAGGAGGGGAGATTATTCAGTCCATTTCTACAATGTATTCCTGTCTTTAGGACCTGAGAATTTTCACTATGAGGAAGTTTTCTTACAATAACGTGATTACATTTATGAATCAAAGTGAACATTTTTTGCAGTCAGAACAGAAAAATCCATTACTCTCGCTTATTAATGTTATTAAATTTCCATGATAAATGGAAAGTCAGTCCAAGAGGAAGTTGAAATTTGGTTTGTTGAGTAAGATGACTATTACGTGCTTCATTCTGCAGTGAAGATGCTGTGCTAAATATCAGTAACAGACTAGTGAAGATGTTTTTTGTTAATTAAGTTTTTTTTGTTCTTAAAAAAAAAAAAAAATCCAAAAGCTGCATTCAGTTGGTGTGGATTTCTCATGAGTGACGTTATTTAATAGGGATGTTGATTGATGTGTTTTTCATAGTTGGGCCAAATACTGGGCTGATACTTATGTGGCAAAAATTTGAGTTTCCACACTTTTTGTAAAATGCTTGCAAAT
This sequence comes from Chauna torquata, assembly GCA_013399475.1. Classification (NCBI taxonomy): domain Eukaryota; kingdom Metazoa; phylum Chordata; class Aves; order Anseriformes; family Anhimidae; genus Chauna; species Chauna torquata. The sequence goes on along the minus strand of VXAL01008553.1, from coordinate 134,807 downwards.
GTGGCTGCCTTCTTACCCAGCTCTTTTCATTTCTGCAGGAAAATGTGCTGTTCTGTCGTTCAAGGACTTCCTCTCCTGCAGACCAACAGAAATTTCTGAAAACGATGTTTTTCTCTGTGAGAGCCGCTACAATGAAAGCGACAAACAAATGAAGAAATTTAAGGGACTCAAGAGGTTCTCACTCTCTGCAAAAGTTGTTGATGATGAAATATACTATTTTAGGTAAAAAAAAAAAAAAAAAAGTTATGGGAATGAGGGGGTCACCTGAGCATCTTCTGTATTGTTGTAAATTGGCCCAGTTAGCAGCTAAGCACCCATCCAGCCACTTGCATGCTCCCCTCAGTGACATGGGGGATAGAATCAGAAGGGCAAAAGCAAGAAAAATTCGTGGGTTAAGATAAAGATAGTATAATTATTGAAACAAAGCTGTGCATGCAAGCAAAGCAAAATAAGGAATTCACTACTTGTGATCAGCTGGCAGATGTTTAACTGCTCCCTGGAAAGCAGGGCCTCAGCACAAGCTACGGTTACTTGGGAAGACAAACACCATAACCTCAAATTTCCCCACCCTTCCTCTTCCTTTCCCCCTGCTTTTGTTGCTGAGCCTGATGTTACATGGTATGGAATGTCCCTTCGGACAGTTGGGGTTAGCTGTCATGGCTGTGTCCCCTCCCAGCTTTTTGCCCACTCCCAGCCTACTCAGTGCGGGGGTGTGGAGTGGAGAAAAAAGAGGTCTTGACAATGAGGCAATGCTGTTCAGCAAGAGCTAAAACATCTGTGTGCTATCAACACTGTTTCGGTCACAAGCCCAAAAGGCAGCACTGTATGGGCTGCCATGATAAAAACTGACTCTGTCCCAGGTAGACCCAGTACATATATAAAAGTCATAGTTGTAGGAGAAGACGAAGTTTGGCTGGTCACATGTTTTTTTAAAAGATGTTTTGGGAAGAAGTCCAAATAATGCAAATCTTTTCATGGTCTTATTACCAGTAGATGATTACTTTTTCTTCTCCTGACTTAAGTAAAAGTTATGTCATCAGATTAGTAAATTATCCTGGATGCTGTTAAAATACCTGAGTCCTCAGTACAGGTAACAACTAGCTTTCCGGTTGGTGAACAATGATATTAATCAAAACATTAATTTCTATCTAAAGAAAAATGTAGAATCTAAGGAAGTTGTGGTGTTAGCTGTCTTCTGTTGCAGAAGTGAAATATTTGCTGCATTGAAATCCCCTTCTAACTTATTAAATGAAAAAAAAAAGTCCTTCAAACAAGTGACTGAAATGAAACACTGGCCAGGGACACTGAATGATTTCTCAAAGGAAGCACAGGCACATCCTAAGTCACCATTGTTTCCATGTTGTTCAGTCATAGAGAGAGAAAAGTTGTTTTTCTCTTCAAAATATTTGCTGTGTCCTGTAAAGTATGAGTATATTCTCATCTGCTTTTTGTCTTCCTCCTCTACCTGTCAGAAAACCCATAGTTCCTCAGAAGGAACCATCTCCGCTGCTGGAGAAGAAGATCCAGCAGTTAGAAGCAAAATTTGCCGAGTTGGAAGGAGGCGATGAGGACATAGAAGAGATGGGAGAAGAGGAAGGTGATATCAGTGAAACACCTTCTATGCCTCAGCTTCAGACACCATTAGCTAGTGAATTGGATATAATGCCTTATACTCCACCACAGGTAAACATCTTCCTTGGAAGACCTTTAAACCTTTGTATTCCTCATTCTTTCCTCAGCCCAAATAAACAAAAAAAAGTGTAACGTTTTATCACATGTACAGAACAGATTTATATTTCAGTTTACTCGTCTATGGAATAATTACACAGAACAGTTTTGGCATATCCAGTATGATGTCCATGTTGTAATATTTAAGTCCATTAAAATATTTTTTAAAGGAAACGGTTCAGCTGAGGACAATCTTGTAGGGTATGTTTTTTGTATATGTCAATGTTGTTTCTTATTAGTAGGTTTTCTCTGACACTTTTTTAGAAAGAATAGGTCCTTATATTAAATATAAGGTTAGGATGTGAGGGTTGAATTGTAATTCTCAAGTTACCTATCCATTTTTAAGCTTTTCCTTAAATTTTGAAAGAAGCTAGATTTGGATGCTAGAGTTTTGACACCTGCTTTTTAGAAAATGCTACACATCATTCTTGAAAGAATTAAATCACTTTTTTAGTTTTAAGTTACCATTCATACTTGGAAATCAGAACTTGAGAGGGGAAAAAAAAAAGCAAAGTGGTAAGAACTGATGTGTCTTGCTGTACATCACAGAAACTTTAAAATTAAGTTCTTGATAAATGGACAGCAGGTGAATGAGAAATCGTGGTTATGTGATGCTTGAACATGGCATGAGTCATTGCAGCTGCTTAAATGGGGCACTTTCAGTCCGCTTCCCTCTCTTGCTGCGTCTCTCACGCTAGCCCTGGCGTTTATGTAACTGAGTATTGAAGCAGGGTGGGGAGCTCTTTTAGCTGGAAGTTAACCTAACCAAAAATGTTTGTTTGCAACTGGATCAAATAGTTTTATCTGTCTTACCACATTCTCACATCCAAGTTAATGCCAGCCTTAAGGAGGCAATGGGAATGACCTGCTGGGAACAAGGGGGAGTTAGAGACATGTTTGTAACCAGAAAAATGGATTTCTGCTGTATTACGTTGACTGTGAAGTGACAACCTCATTGGCAGTTGAAGAAAGGATGTGACCACTGGATAGAAATAACTGTCTTTGGATGTCACAGGAAAAAAAAAAAAGTGGATGAAATTCAAAGCTTTAGTTTGCTTTGATCATTATTTTTGCTGTGTGAGCAGACCACCAGACACATTTTTCCATGCGAAGTCATCTTGCTGCTCTTATTTTTTTAGTGTTGGATTCATAAGTAGCATGAAAACTCTTGCCAGGTATTACAAAAGGCACGTGTGTTGTTATCTGTATTAACCAACTGATTCAACATTGTAGGAAGGGGGAAGGTAATTTCTTATACATCAAAATATTACTAATGCTAATCATGGCAGCTTCTGAAAACAGTTTGAGTAGGGATCATTGGACACTAAAGAAGTCCTCAAACTGCCTTCTGCAGCATTCACTGTCTTCTGCTCTCCTTTGCTTTCTGTCTTCCTGTAAAGCTGTGTTTTGCTCAGATTCCCTTGAGAAGTTTTATTTAAATACCGATATATAATGTCACTTTAAAAAGCCATGTTGATAGTTTTGTGTTTTTTTTTTAATTGTTTGTAATGGGACAGCCTTGCAGGGCCTTCAGGGTAATGGTTGAGAAATCAGATTGAATGGAAATACCCAGCATGTGTGTCTGTACCTTCAGACAAATGTGAACTCTGAAGTCTAGAAACTGAAGTGAAAAAATTTTTAAGGAAAAACTGAAAAAGGATCAATAGCAATGCATGCTAAGAAGTGAAAGATGATTCACAAGTGCCCCTGGCAGATTCCTCATGCTGCTGATTTGGAAAGAAAAGTCATGTTGTGTCTGAGCTGGCATTTAAAGCACAATTTAACTCTGGCAGAGTGATAACTAACACATAGCTCAGAAATAAAGTGTCTTCTTCAGCCTGTCATAACCTGTTCTATTCATGTCCCCTTTGAAAAGTATCCTTTTAAACAGAGCTCCTAGGTAAAAAGCATGTGCTTGCTTCATGCAATTTTATCTAGCAACTATTAAAACCCTGAAGTTTTTTACCCTTTTTTCCTGATAACGAAAGAAGCACTTACTACACCTGAGAATAAAAGGAGTCAAGAGGAATGAATACACGGTGATGTGGGGCTTGACAAATAGGTGGATGATGCTCTCCTGCTGCAGTTTGTTGTGAATCAAGAAGTAGAACCTAAAAAAGAAAAAGACAGGGAAGTTTGGGTTTTGCTTTAGCAATATGGCTGAGAAAAGGCATAGAAGAGGGTCCTGGTTTATTTCTTCTCGTAGCACATCCAAACCAATATACAGTTATCTGCCTCAAATGGAGAAGATTCTGTTAAAAAATTGTTGTATTGGAGATGTAAAATAATGGAAAAATATGAGAACTGAATTCAGAATTCTTAAAAATTTCTCAAAGTCTTGTTTTCCCTTCCAAAGTGATGAGTAGGCCTTTTTGTTATGTGACCGTTATCAAAACACTATTACAAGCATGGCAAAGGCAAAACCCGCTAATAAATTTGTAGCTGTGCAAGTACAGATATGTAAGAGGCCAATGTATAATTGGATTTTCCTGTTTCTAAACCGAGAACTCTCCTTCTGCCAGTGTGGGCTTCCCTGAGAAGCTAGAATCTGTTATACGTGCTCTGTGTGTCATCCCAGAACCTCTGTGGGGTTTTCTTCACTTCTCTCCATCAGAGAGAAACCTAGAATTCCTCCTAAAAAGCCAAGGGTCATTCTTAGGCTCATAATGAAAACATTGAGGGTAGATTGCCATTTGAAAATGAATACAGTGAAGTTTGGAATAACATACGGTATACCTCAGTTTATCCACTCCCTGGCTTAAGTTAATGAGCAAGACTTTTAGAAAGTCTTGGTGTAGCTGAAGCTTTGTATTTAGCTGAGAGATAAGTGCCAGACCATTGGGCTTAGAGTGGCAAGTAAAAGGAGTAACGTGGCCAGAAATTTCAGGATGGGAAGAAAACAATTGCATATATTTCTTTCCCCTCGCCCCCAAGCATTTAGAAACTATTATATTCTTCAAGATGTGAGGAAATTTGTAACACTCAAGATAGGAGGAGGGCCTCTGGAGGGTTTGGGTAAGATGATGTGTTGGTGGGCCTTAATGGTCAGAGAATGGGTGAATTGTGGTCTCCCATGCATCACGTACAGGTGGTATCTCAGTGGTTATCAGAATAGGTTAAATTTTTTGGTGGCTGGAAATGTCAAGGAGCTCTCAACAGGAGCAGCCAGGGTGGGAAGAACAAAGGAGCAGATCTTGAGTAGAACAGAATATTTGTTACTCATCAGTGTAGAGGTGAGGATGTGAACCTGTTGTGCAGATGACGGTGATCAGCAAAACTGGGCTTTGCTTTTTTTTCAGGGAGAAATGGGTTCTTATGAAATGGGAGAGGAACACTAGAGAGAAAGGAAAGTCTGGCAGGGAAAATAGACAGCACTTAGGAATGAGAAGACTGGAGGAAGGAGCCAAGGAGGTGGGAGTTGCAAAGGCCCAGGAATAAATGTGAAAGCAATTCCCTACAATGTGCGATGGCAAATGAAATGCTCTACTCAACTTGTGGTGGCAATACTTCTGAGCAGCATAACGGATGACATCTGTGACAGCAGCACGATCACTGTTACTCTCTCGGCATTCTGAATAGTCACTTACTTGCTACTCAGCCGTTCCGAGTCCTCTTGGTTAGTTCGGAAGGCCTTCAGCTAATACTAATTGAGTGTGTTTCTGCGCACTGTTCGAAGCCTCAGTTATAACATTGGCCTTATGTCTGGAAGGATTAAAATGCACTAGATCATTGTGTTTTGCTCTCTGTTTTTGTTGTGGTTGTTGGTGTACTTGTTTTTTCTGCATGTGTGCTTTCTGTCAACGTGTGCGCTCTTGTCACACATCGGTAGGAGGTGCAATCTCTCTTTGGGGGCTATAAAGTTGGATGGCCCTTGTACAGATATATACAAGAGAAATTTGGGAATATTTGTACATGCTATTTCTTACAAATTTGAACTTTGTATGTCAAGAAACTTCTCTGTTGTACACTTGTGGTCATAATTGCTTTTTCTCACAGTCCACTCCCAAGTCTGTTAAGGGCAGCACTAAGAAGGAGGGATCAAAAAGGAAGATCAACATGAGTGGTTACATCCTATTTAGCAGTGAGATGAGAGCTGTGATTAAAGCTCAGCACCCAGACTACTCCTTTGGAGAGCTCAGCAGGCTTGTAGGAACTGAATGGAGAAACTTAGAAGCAACAAAGAAAGCAGAATATGAAGGTAAATAAAAACTAAAATGCTAAACTCGTTTTCTACTTTTTCTCTCTGAACGTGTTCATTACTATTACTCAGATGACTGGTTGTGTAAAAGAAAGTAGTTATGTTTGTGTTCTGGATGTACCTTAAAGAGGAGTTCATATTGAGAGATGACTGAAGAGGAGCAAAGAGCATGTTTAAGTTATGTAGTGCACAACTGGTAATTTAAATGTTTTTGCCGCAAACAATCAAATGAACAAAGACAAAAGAAATGGGGAAAAATTAGAAGTAAAGGGGCTTGAAGCCCTAGGGCTGGAAGTCAGTTGGAAAAATGGCTTGTAAAAGTTTCCGTATAGGAGGACATGAAGGGAGCAGCAAGAAAGGGAGCTTTGGACAAGAAGCTCTTCAGCTATAGTGCCAGGTAAGAAAGCTTACAGTGAGTAGGAAGAAGTTCTTCAGTTGACTGTACCAAGAGTCTGAAAGAGCTTTGTTACAATAAAATCAAGGATACAGACTCTGTTAAAATACTGTAAATATAACCTGTTATTTAGTCTCAGTATTAATCAACTGTTGTAACTGATGTTGTTGAGAGATTTCATGTCCTGAATTAAACCAAGAAATATTTCATAGGCATGAGATGCTTTAGAAAGACCTTTCTTTCTTTCTTTCTTTCTTTCCTTCTTTTTCTTTCTCTCTTTCCTACTGATCCTATTCATTGTGTTTCAACTTTATTTGATCAAAACCAAAATACAGTTGATCCTTAACAGTGGGCCCTATCCAAGCCAAATACAGTGGCTTTACATCCAGAATTATTACTCCAGTTTATCTTGGAAATGTTGAGACATTATTAAGCCCAGTTTTTTAAGCAACTGTTGCAGTTTTATTGGAAGAAAATACTACTTTGGGTAGGAAAGTTTCAACACACTAGAAAGGTATTGCCCTATGAAGTTATAATGTTGCTTTTTAAAAGTGAGATTTGACAACTTTTTTTGCCTACTCATAGCTGAGAGGCCACTTTAATACTCTAACTAGAGGTTTGCATGCTATCAGTTTGCACCCTCGGCCTCCTCAGTCCTTTCTGAACTTGCAGTAGTACCTCTTTGCAGCTCTGCAGAGTAATACAGCACCACTATGTGCGACTTTTCTTTGCAAATGTTGTTTAGGGAAATGGTAATGCTCTTTCTTTGTGAAAGTATTATGGCCTTACTTTTTTCCTGTTGTAGTTCCTATTACACCGTTGAAGTGCGTGTGGTGTCTTTTTATTGACAGGTCCCTCCTTGCAGCCTAACTCTCAAGCAGTAGGACGGCTAGCACGTCATCACTTCTAGCTTAGAGCAGCTTGATGCTTGCAGTTCCACTGTAACGTGACAGTAGCAACAGTGTCTATCCCGTGTTAACGATTGCCTGAGCGCTTCCATTTTAATCCTCCTTCTCACTTAAAAACTTTTCCAAAGTTTTTGAGGTTTTGGACTGCAGTTTCTCCAGCTTGGTGTCTGCCCAGGACTAGACTTACATTTATTTGTTTTTGAGGGGTCGGAATGGGGTTACAAAGTGTCCAAATTGTGTTTGCTTACTACCATGCGTGAAAGGAGAGAAACTCTGCTCTTTCCACTGTGACAGATCAAAATTCATGTGCTCTCTAGCGTGGATACTGCACCAGGGAGCAGGGAACAGGCACGGTTTGACACTTCAATGGAAGAGTGCCTTCCCGTGTTCTGGTGATAAAGCAGTTTCTGTTTTTTGATCCATTTTGACCCACTGAAAATTTCATTTGGTGTATGTGCAGGGTAGTAGTTGTTTTTTAGCAGTAGTTAAGCAAAGAACAGGCTGCACTGGAAGTGCCTGCATGGCTAACTGCACTGTGAAAACTCCTTAAAATAAAGTAATACATGGGGTTTGAGGCAAAGGCCTGGCTGTGGAAAAGCTCTGTTCAAAGCAGAATGTCTGTTTCCTGTCTCTTGAGATATGTTGGAAGTGGCTTTTGAGTGATCTCAAGTTTTAGCCTAAACAATTTGGGGTTAGGTTCATTGGGTATTAAGGTGAACGCTCAATGCTGAACTTTCAGACACCTTCTTCGGTTCCCTCAGTGTTGTTCCATCTGTTAGTTCAGTGGCAGCCACAGCATGAATAGACAAGGTAAAACTCAAGTGTTGTCCTACATCATGTCCTTCTTCCAGGCTCAGCACTCCAAAGTCTGATAAAACTGAATGCTTAGCAGTAATCTCTCACTCACCGGAGTGTCTCCAGAACTTTTGCTTTTGTCTGACCATTTTTTTTAACTGACCAAAAGAAGGTGAGAGTCAGAACAGCTACTTCATCTTTTCCCTAAACGCTTGCTTTGTTCTTAAGATGATTATCTCCTTTTTCTGCTTCAGGATCTACCTTTAAATGTCTCGTGTATTTTGTGCATATGAGTTGTGTGTAGTATATTTAGGAGGTTCTGTGCATCATCATCTCTTTCTGAAATGACAGAAGTGAAAAGGAAGGAAATGCCTTTGGAAATGAAACTGGTCAGTGTACGGATGTAGTGCTAGATGCTGCACAAACAGGTCCTACAGGAGACTAATGCGTGATACACGTTTGCAGTCAAATACTAGAAAAAACTAGTAACGTTGGCAGGGTGCATACAAAACAATCTCCTTGATGAACTTCTTAGCCTTGTTTGACAGAGGACCTTGATTGCTGTTTTAGTGACAGTTTTCATCTTTCACCATCTGCAAGAAAACTTCTAGCCCTGCATTCACTGTTGTTAAAATTTGCTGGAGATGTATGCTGCCTTCGTTAATCCTTTGTTGTTCCTCATTGCGTCAGTAAGAGACAATGTTCAGAGTAAACAAATCAGCAACTTGCATGCCCCAAAAGCATCTTCAGTGGGCATTCGGTATATCTTCTTTTTTGTTTGCTTGGATTTTTTTGGGGGGTGTTTTTTTTGTTTGTTTGTTTGTTTTCTTTCTTCTTCCCGTGACCCTTTGCCCTTCCCTTAATATAAAATTGTCCTCTGGTCAGATTCCCCTGCAGTAGATCTTTTGTTCTTGCAGTCACAGTGAGAAACTTGATTGAGATAATGACCAGATTCATCGTACAAAGGACACACATGACCTCCAGTGAGCAGCACAATGTGAGTTAGACATCTTCAGCAAAAAAAAAAAAAAAAAAAAACCTCANAAAAAAAAAAAAAAAAGCTCAAAGGGGACCAAAATGGGGAAAACAACAGAAAGAGGCAGAGAAAACATTTTTGGTTCATCAAACTGCTGCTTGTTATGTTCCAAACACTAAGGACCTATCTACACTAGGGAAACTTAGCAAGTACTTCCCAACTTTGCCACCACTTTTCAGCTGCATCAGTAGTAAAATAAATAAAAAATAGAAAACACAGCA
>VXAL01008553.1:106943-125489 GCA_013399475.1 Chauna torquata | reverse complement strand
AAAAAAAAAAAAAAAAACAATGGGGAGCCCAAGAAGAAATGGGCCACTGAGTGGCACTGCTGCCTGCTATTTGCATCTTGCTTTAGGGCACATCTGATAGACATGGTGCTTAAAATTCCTGTCTATGGGAGAGCTGCAGGCCTTGGCTGTGACTGGTTTAGCTGAGCCAGTGGTGTCAAAGAGGGAACGTTTTGCCATGTTGTCCTAGTGCGGACTGAGCCTAGTGCTGGACTGCTGCTTCATGTTGGTAACACTGGTGTTATTATCCAATTTGTTCTTTGACTTTTTAAATTTTTATTTTATTTTATTTTTTATTATATTTTTATTTTTTTTTTAATTTTTTTTAGAGAAAGATAAAACTTTGTGGAATATTTTTCATGCGAGGTTCTCTAAAAATCTTAGCTGCAGCCACATGAAATCAAATCATATGCTGTATACAAAGATTTCATCTGTTCTACTTTATATTTGACTAAACTATGCCAGTGTTTGACTAGTCCTTTTTAATGAACAGATAATATTTTGAAATTCTGGGTTACAAAACAGAACTGAAAATCTAAAATACTTTTACAGAGCGGGCAGCTAAAGTTGCTGAGCAGCAGGAGAGAGAGCGAGCAGCACAGCAGCAGAATCCCTCCCCCCGGGCAGGCACTCCTGTCGGGGCTCTTATGGGGGTGGTGCCGCCACCAACACCAATGGGGATGCTCAATCAGCAGTTGACACCCGTTGCAGGTAAAACGTAGGAGCTATGACCATTTTTTCCTCATCCACTATATCAACCCCCTTCATAACTCTGAACACTCTCTTGGGTCACTTTGTTCTTGCGGAAGAAAAAGCTCAGCCTCTTCAGTCTTTCTTCATGATGAATATACGTAAGCTCGGCAGTAGGCTGGTAGTCCCACGGCACGTGCTCCAGTAGTGAGAAGCCTGTTGAAAACGCAGTGAAAAAGGCTCCTCCTTGTGCGGTAGGCCTGTTCTGTTTGTTTGCAGTCGTGTTTATATTCGCTCTGCTTTGCAGAGTTGACGTTTAGTCCTGCCACGCCAGGAGGGGACTGAGGCGAATACTCTTCTAGTGCATGCAGCATCAGTGGAAGGGGTAAAGTAGGAGGCAAATGACTTTTTTTGACTCTTTTTTTTAAATCCTCAGGGAGATGAGAGGCAAGCAAAAATCTAAACCAGACTTTAAATCCAAGCACAAGAATTGCTTATTAGATAGAAGTATAACAGGCTAGGTTCTAGAGTTACTGCAAAAACAAATACAAAATCCCAACACTGCCGGTTTTCATCAGGTGATTTTCAGAACAGACCTAAGCTTGGAGAACTCTTCCACATGGTCCCTGTTGCTGGATGTTGTGCTCATTACCAGTCGTAATCCGACTCGAGTTCATAGGCAGTGTGCTCAGAATAGGTATTTCCAGATCAGATCTGAAGACTACGTAGTCCGCTGGAGAGTCTTTTATGGGAATCAGCCTGACGTCTGTGAGAGAACGAATTAGGTCTGACCCGATAGGTTGTTCTCCTTCCCCCAATTCTGGTTAGGAATAGTTAGGTAGCTTCAGTCAAGGTCAAAATGGTGCTGAGTAGGTAAAAATGAATATTTGGAGGTGTTTTGTTTTGTTTTGTTCGTTTTAACTTTCCCTTAAGGCATTCCAATTATTCCATTTATTCTTTTGTCATTTTTCTTTTTCTTTCCTCTCTTGCAGGCTGTGGCCATACTTAGAGCTTACAGCCTGAAGTGTTTTTCATCATGGTCTCTAAAATGCTTTTCAGTAAATAGGTTGCATGGATGTTTAGACTGAAGGCACATTCCTTCTTTAGTTCATGGTCTCCGGATTACAAAGCATTTGTTTACACTGAATTGCATATTTCTTTTGGTGTTTTTTTTTAACTTTGTTCTTTGAACACCTTGCAGATTTTTGCCTTGCAGTGATGATTTTTTCTGAACAGTTTGCAGTTGGTGTCTGTTTGTGTGGGTGTACACATCTTTGTGCATATGTTTCAAAAAAAAAAAAACACAAAAATTAGTTCTCCAGTGCTAGTCTTCTTTGTGAGTAATCTACTTCATCCAGAATACATAGAAATGTCATCCTCTTGTGGTTTTTTTTTCTTGGTTTGGTTCTTGTTTGTTTTGGTATTTTGTTACTTCTCCAATTTTTTGGAGGTAGGTGTTGATGGACAGTAATACTCTTATTAACACTTTCTTAAAGGCTTTCAAAAAATTGTGCTCTCTGGAAACTACACATGCTACCTTCCTTTCTGCGGCAGCCTCCTCAAAAGCACACCTCTGCTCAAGACCATCATCTTATAATCCAACCAGTTAGAAGTTCAAGTCTCCTTACTCTGCCGTTGTGAAATACTTCGTTAAGTGGATCTTTACAAACTCCTGATGGTTTTGTCCCATTTGAAAAATGCAGTCTTTCTTCTTTTGGTTTCCACAAGTCTTACTTGCAGGTGTCTTATTCTGTTGAGACTTCTTTCACATCCTCCTCCATCTTTAAGCCATTGAAAGCATTCAGTTGCTTTTCTCTGTTTCAGAGAGCTTCTTCATCACAGGGCTTTTTTATGGCCCACAGGTCCAAGAAACCTGGATACCTTCTGCAATGTATTTCTCTTAGTGCACAGTGCTCTAGTTGCTTGTAAATTTAGGTGACACAAAAGCTTATTTATTCTTGCATTGTTATAGTAAAAAAAAAAAAAGGGGGGGGGAGAAAGAAGTAGGTTGAAAGACAGTAAATTACAGCTGTAGGAGCTGAAAATAGTGAAAATAGTTGCCCAAGTTTACTAATTTAAAATCAAAGTGGTAACTGGTACTTGGGGTATGAAAGTGGCTGCTCTTTTTAACTGTGATGAGCTACCAGAACTGATTTCTCATGGAGACTTGTCTACAATGTTATTAATCCAGTCAGCTGTTAAGTATTTTATCTGGAAATGTAGCAATGAGCTTTCCTGATTGACAAAGTGGGTTTGTTTTGTTGGAGGTTTGGTTTTGCTTTGTGGTGGTTTTTGTTTTTGTTTGTTTGTTTGGTTGGTTTTCTTCTTTAAAAGCTTCAGAAGTGTATGTAAGTGCATTGAAGATGTGGTTGCAGCTTGGGGTGCAGTGGAAGTACCAGGCAGTAGCTACAGTGAAAGCCCGTTATTCTGGGGATAGTTTTGTTGTTTTCTTCTTTTACTTCTCCCATTAGAAATATGGATTTCACCATGTTGATAAAGAGGTGTACAGATAAGCTTCTAGATATTTGAAATAGGTACCTGAGAGCTATTCAGTAAGTGTTGATCTAGGTGTCTGTTGTGTGTGTGTGTGTGTTGTGTTCAGAGAAAATGAAGGTTCGAAGGAGTATGGTTCTTTGTTCCATGCAAAGCTTTTGAATTTCGGGTTTCTACCTTTGTTAACTCTTCCTAAGCACGTGACAAATTTAGCTTGTACATTGGAGCTGCTCAAGCTGTTTTGATCCTGAGCTCACAACAGCTTTGATGAGAAAATGTTCATGCAGACCTGATGTTGAGTTTCTGGCCAGTTTTATTCCAGAAATCTCTGCTCTGAAAGTTTCTTTTGAGTTACGTGGAGTGTGGCAAAGACTCAGTAAGTGGTTTCTTGGAACAGGCTGCAGAAACCCCAGCAATTTTGCATTTCTAAACTTACCTTTCGTCTCTAGACCTGCTTCTGTCCCCTATCATCTTTTCATTGTCTTTCCAACACCTTTCCTTGGTTCTCTGACAACACATTCATTAAAAGCATAGAAAACAAGCAAGAAAATAGGCAAGTTAAGTTCTAGGACCTAACATAGTGCAGATATGTTGTGTAGGTTCACTTAATGGATAGCAACAAACCTGAGCACAAACCAGAATAAGCTCTAAGTCCTCTTCCCTCACATGCAGAAAAGTAAAATTACGAGCAGTGGCGCAATACCGTCTTGGTAGTATCTTTGTTTTCCCTATTAAGGCACTTTGAACATGTTGAGAATGAAATTCATAGAGGGCCCATATGTGCTCCTTGTAAGCACTCTTACTGCAGTCAAGTGCTATGAGTCACTGCAGCCCAACATATCCAGTGCTGTCAGGTTTAAAGTTTTAGTTACTTCCTAGATTGATATTGAAGATGGTTTAATAAAAATCACCCGTGTCACTACCTTTAGTTTTAAGTATGTGAATGTTCTAGGGCTTTTAAATGTTAATTTTGCACATGCACTGCATAAAAATGTATAGATGTTTATTTTTTCCAGTCAAGTTTTGGTCTCTGAGCTAGCCCACAAAGTAGGGCTGTATGTGAAGCTTGGGTAGTTAGTGTTGTGTTCGTAATCTGTATGCAGGTGGCAGAGCTTTAAGCTGTATTAAAATTGCTTGCGTTAGTAACATTTAATTGCGGCTGAATTTATTCCTTGTGTTAACATGTCTCAATATTCAGCATTTATTGCCCCATGAGAAACATTCAAATACACTAAATACTAATTCATCAAAGGTGTAGTGTTTCATATTTATAACTTTTGTTTTTATTTTTTGTTCATTTTTGCGAGATACTAATTGTAGTATCATCTTGCTGTACTAAAGGTGCTTTTTTCTTTTTCTTTTTTTTTTTGTGGGTAGTGCATGTCTTACTGTGTAGATCATATTGCATGTTATTGATGCATGTTTGAAATTTGTTGTGTCCTTCAAGGCATGATAAGTGGCTATCCACCGGTGCTGCCACCTTTGCAGGGCCCAGTTGATGGCATTGTTAGCATGGGCAGCATGCAGCCACTTCACCCAGGGGTGCCCCCACCCCACCAACTTCCGCCAGGTATGCCAGGCATCCCAGGCATCCCACCACCCGGTAAGAATGTCATCCTCATTCGCTCCTTGTTTCATTTTCATGTACTTGCCGTTTAACCAGTTGTTACAGAAATTACCTGCAGCTTGTTCTGGTCATAGTGTAATTGTTTGATTGTTTCTGAACATTGCAGGTTTGTTTAGCTGCAGCGCACACAGTGTACTGCTGAATATATGGGGCATATGCAAAGTGCTTACGTTGACGGAATGCACATCCAGTAGACCAGCAGCAAAAGGTTACTGGAGAAATGTGGTGCTTCTCCAGCAGTGATTTTGCTCCAGCCAAAAAACCTGATAATTGTGTATGAGTTTATCAGAGGTCTGAAAAATTGAAATCAGCCTGTTCATATCCTTATGTCATTTGAACAGCATCCTTCCACTCCCTCATTTTGTTGTTCAAGTGAGATAAATGAATTTCAAATGAAACTCAAAATGAGATTTATTGCTCTCATTCCTTACTGAACTCTTTTTCGGTGTGTTAGCTGATCAGTATTCAGACTGCGCTTAGACGAGCGTAGTTGTGTAAGACCCCGTGGCCACTGGGGCACTAACGTACGTTACTATCAAATAGCGTTCAGGTTACACCTTGTTGATAGAACAGTAACTGGGAACATCTGGGAATAAGGTGAACTTATTATACCATTGTGGCCAAATTTTGACTTTTTGAAAGCATGTTTACTGCACATTTGCTGTCTTCTTGCCACACTGTTGTTGGCAGGTGAAGCTGAATGAATAAACATTTGTCCAGTGCTAATGCCATTAACATCCCTGTTGTGGGGAAAAATGTTCACCTGCCCTCTCATCCTGTTTTTTTGTGGATTCTTTCAGTTTTTACCTCTGATAACTCGTGACTGTTTAAAAGACATGCGTCCGATATGTTCAGCAGTTAAAACAAGCTGTGGACAAAAGTGATCTCGTTTGTCTCCCCTACCCCATTTGCAACTGTGTTTATCAGAAGCTCTGTTGGGACTTTATCTGTGTGTAAATTGTTGTGGTGATTTGTTGTTGTTGGCTTGCTTGCTTTCGTTTTGTTTTTTTTTTTTTTTTTAAATCCATCAGTGTTAGGTGTGCAGCTTACATCTTTGCTGGTATGTAAGATTCAACATCATGTCATGTACAGGGAGTAGGAAAACAGCGGTGTGAGCTTGCCTCCGACTCACCAAGGCAATGACATTGAAGCACACAACAGCAGCATACAAATGTTTGGGAGGTGAATCCAGGGCAATGCATTTCTTTGAAGAATGTTTCCAACTGGAGAAATGGGCTGTGTGTACAATGCTTAAAACTGAGAGAACATGGCTAAAGAAAAAAATAATGCCTGGGAATGGAGGACCACACATGAAGTGGTGCTAAATCAGGCTGGGTGGGCTAAGGGTGAATGAAGCTTTAATGCTGGAAAGGTGGGGGTGCCCCCCTCCAGACCTATTTGCTTTGTACCAAAAAAAAAAAAGAACTGTGCTATATTCCCCAACTTGCGTTATCAGTGTTTTTCCCAACTTCTGACTTGCAGTTAGTACAGGTGCATTTAAAATGGGGGCTGTAATCAAGTGGAAAACTAATTCGATATATGCTTTAGTGTGCAAAGTGCAGGGATGCATCTTCTGATCACTAATACAGAAATCTGCATGCAAATTTAACTCTTGGGAAGACCATAACTATTATGCAGCTTTTTAAACGAATGAATATGAAAAATGGCATGAAGAGAAAGAAAAGCAGAAACATGCATAACTTTTTTTTTTTTTTTGACCAAAGCATCTGTATGTAAAATAGCAGGAATTGCATGACTCATTCAGATTTGTACATGGGTGGTATCTGCTGCATTCTGTGCAATAGGGAAAAGCCTCTTCATATAGTTGTTTAAAAAAAAAAAAAAGCCTTTATTTTTCCAAATGTTTATCTCTCATATATAGGACTATTTAAGCTTAACCTGCAAGTGGTGTTTTATATTAGAGAGTTATTACAGAATTTATGTAATGTCTTGGCTTTCTTCCTGTTGTGAATGCATTTATAAAATTGAACACAAGGAAAAAAAATTTGCTAAAGCAAATCAGTTTTTCCTTTTTTTTTTTTTTTTTTGATGGATTCCAGGAATATTCTGTCAAGCCAAAGGTGTATAGTACAAACTAAAGGATGTAGTCAATCCCTAAGTAATATTGGAAAAAAAAACAAAAACAAAAAACTTTGCATTTCTTTAGTTAAGTGAATTCAACAAGCCACATATTAATGTTGGGTAGTCGACTTGTTGCTTTTTTTTTTTTTCATTCAGAAATTTCTAAAGTGTATTTTTTTTTTATTGGGGGAGAGTGGGATACTTGAATGTTCTTAAAATAGGTTTAAGCAATGATATCGAAGTGTAAATTGATTATAGAAAACCAAATAGGTATTTCTCACTGCTCTGAAATAAGACTAATTGTTTTATATTTTGGAATATAGGTGTTATAGGCCAAAATGTGTCCCCCATGGTAGGCACTCCAGCACCCGGAGCAAGTCCATTTGGACAGCAGGTGAGATGTTTTTGCATTATTTATGAGGCTCCAAGGCTCTGAATTAGCATTTAAACAACATCTCAGTTAAGATGTGTAAAGAATGCACGTAGCCTTTCCCAGGGAAAACATAAACTCCCAATGTACACCGATGTATTTAGAACCACTAAATCTTACACTCAGTATATGTTTGTACTTCTTGGTTGAATTGGTATGAGACTAATTAGGTTCTGCCTAGTGGGATAAGTTCTGCAGTATAAGCAAGACAATGTTTTTTTTTTCTTTCTACTGAACCAATACAAGCTATTTTAACACACAGTTAAACTGGTGATAATTTAGCTTTTGCATGCTTTGTTGATGCAGAGGGGATGCTGTTCGCCTTGGCAGCCATTGCTGAGTGGGTAAAAACTGTTTTGTTTGCTCCCAAATTTCACAAACCAACAAAGCCGGTGTTTGTTGGCAGTTCAGAATCTGGGAGTTTGGATGCCAGTGATGATCAGATGTTCCTTCTCAGTGCTAATACTGATGAAATGTTCAGCACACTTGCAAATGTATTGACTAAACATTTGCATTACAAAGAAAAATGTGATTTTGGCGAGAGGGTATACAGAAACTCCGAAGATGAGTGAGGAAGTAATAGAGTGCATATGTCGTGACACTGAGTTATTCCAGACCATAGAATATCTCTGCTAAGAGTACTCAGAACTGCTAGTTAATTACAACAGTTGGAATTTTTCTGTGTGACTGTGATTTTTGCCTGACAGCTATTAGCGTTCATTCTGTGGAAGCATCCCAGGCTTCCAGGCAAGCAGGGTCAATTTGGATCTAGATGTTGTATAGATCCCTGAAGTGAGATAAAGGCTGCACTTTGCACATCACAGGTTTTATGGTCAAATTTGAGAGAATATGAAATAAAAAGGAGGCAAAAAGAATAATTAGGGGTAAGAGAAGAGAGAAGAAATGGTGATAGTAACGAGAACATGTTTTCCATTAAATATGGTTTGATCACACATCCTCTCTCTGTGCATCTCAGTGATCTCCACAGGTAACCCTGGCTGAAGTGGGTTGTCTTCCAGGGAGATTTTCTTTATGCCTTTGGTTATAACCACAACTCCGTTGTATGAGGATGATCTGATGCACAGATGTGAACCAGCTTCCCTGCAGTTCCCCCAGATGTGATCTCTCCATTGCTTTGCCATTGCAGATAGGAATCCTTGGCCCGCCAGGACAGCAGGCACCCCCTCCGTATCCCGGCCAGAGCCCAGCAAGTCAGCCGGTTATGCAGCAGCCCTCAACTCCCATGTTCGTCTCCCCTCCACCAAAGACACAGAGGCTTCTTCATTCTGAAGCCTATCTGAAATATATTGAGGGGCTTAGTGCTGAATCAAATAGCATTAGCAAGTGGGACCAGACCCTTGCAGGTAAGGCTTTTGATACAGAGTGGGATGTTTCCATATAGAACGCTCTTCTTTGTAACCGTTAATATTTTTGGCTTTTAAGAAAAATGCTGAATTAATCTGTTGCTTAATCTGTGTATACTCACAAGTAACTGTTAAACTGACAGACTGGGAATTTACATGTTATTAGTAGGCGAATTCCATCATTGATGTATGAATCTAATTATCAATTCTATGGGCTCAAATACCGGGGGTAAAAGAAATACTGTAGAATTATGTTCTTCTTTCTTCTAGAAAAATTGTGGTGAATATCAAAGGCAAGGCAAATTTAGCAAAGCTGGTAGATAATTGGACTGTTCCTTATCCTTTCAGCACGAAGACGAGATGTCCACTTATCAAAAGAACAAGAGAGCCGTCTCCCATCGCACTGGTTGAAAAGTAAAGGGGCTCATACCACAATGGCCGATGCGTTATGGCGTCTTCGAGACTTGATGCTACGAGACACCCTTAATATCCGTCAGGCATACAACATAGAAAATGTTTAGTTGCATTATTGCTTCTTTCTTTGATACCGGCATATAGGGAGTTTTGTGGAACAATAGCTGTTTTAGTTACTGGGTGGGGAGAGATAACTAATAATAATTTGTATTGCATTTTACTGTACATTGCAAGACCATTTTTATATAAGGACACTTTTAATAAGCATATTTCACTTTTTGTTATATTAAGTTGACTTTATCAAATACACAGATTTTTGCATATGTTTCCTTTGTTTGAAAGGCGATTTCATAATTGGTTGACTGTAGTCAAGGATTCATCTTTCTTATACTTTATTGCTGAGAATCAGATGCCATTGTTTTTATATAAAAGAAGAAAAAAAAGAAAAAGTATTTACAGATTGGTACAATGGAATGTGAAGTTAGTCATAGTTTACATCCTAGAGGAATGTGTGTACATGTGCTTGTGTGTGCTAGCCACTTCCAGCAGAAATCTCGCTTGGATGTGAACAGGGAGGATCTCTTTGAAAGAAGCTAAAGGTAAGGTGTGCATTGACGCTAGAGAAAAATCACATTTCAAGTCATAACTGAAGCAGCTGAATGGGCCACAGCGATCGTGGAAGTGCTAGTGTGGACAGGACAAGGCTGTCTTGACTGCTAATGTTGTCCAATCCTGTCCAGTTAGTTAATTGTGTAGCCAAGGCCATTATGATCCTAAATCAGTAGCAGAATACATGTGTTGGCATGCCCGTGGAAGGTGAAATGTTTCATCTGCCGTGACCTGTTTTGGGGGTTCTGTGATGTCCCTAACACTGAGCAGTGGGAAGGGAAAGTTTCTTCCCTCTGCAATTCAATCTCCATGTGGGAGAGGCCAGAACTTCGAACCAGTTTTCAGGTCTTGGAAGGTAAGTTAGAGGAGAAGGGAAGCTGAGTTCTTTTGTTAGTGGAGTAATGTGATGCTTTTAAATTCCTACTTATTCTGTTAATGATTGGGCATTGTAAGACGTTTTTCTATGCTCTAAGTGTATTGATTCACATTAATGAAAGTTTTGCAATGCAAAATTTGAAATTTGACACACAAACATAACTTTAAAATAGTACTGTATGTGTAAGTTCAACATAGCTGGTACATTGGAGAAAGGGTACCTGCATTGCAGCCGTCAGAGGGTTTTTGGTTTTGTTTTTTAGCTAAGTAAGGTATGTATAGACTCCTCTTGCCAAATTTCAAGGTTGTGACTGCCTTCTGCTAAAGACTTAACTGTCCTTGTGACTAACCAGCCTTTTGGACTGCAGAGCTATTTGCTTAAAGGTAAATGCTTTCACGTACTTAATTTTAGAAAAAGAATACTTTTGGATCGCATTAAATAATTGGGAAAGCTATACTAATTTGAAAAAAAATTGCTGGCAGGAACATGGTTACTGCGACTCAGTGCAAAAGGATAATTTACTGATGTACTGATGAATAATTTACTGATCTTACTGCTAGAGATGTTCATCATGTGGAAAAGTATTTTAAAGTCTGCTAGTACAGAACACATTTGAGTTCATTTTGGTAGAAGGTTAAATATTTTTCTTCAGATACTGGGTTCTGTGTGGTGATGTAATTAATACTGATGAGGGAAGGGATGTGCAAGTATAAACTGTTATTTAATTTTACTGGCTCATTCCTCTCCCTCCTGTCCCAATCTTCCAGTCATTGCACAGAAAACCATATAATTACAAGCAGGCACTTAAGGACAGTTTAGGTCAGATGTGCAATGGGATGCAAAGAGAACGAAGCTAAGCAACGTACAGGGAAACTACAATTTTAGACTGTTCAAGTAGCACACCTGTGGTACAGAAATTCTTTACTGGCCTTTGTAAGTGACCAAGTTTATTTAATAACATAGAAACAGAATAGTCTTAGACCTCCCCCATATACACAGTATCATCGTAAAACATATTTAAATTACCATAGGCTTTGCAGTTTTTAGCCACAAAGATGGGACGTTGAAGTGAATCAGGCAGCAAATCCTAGTTTCAGAGTACGTGGAATTATTATGGATTGTGCTAATACCACCAGATTCTTATTTCTCAGCATTAACAAAAAACTACACCAAAGAACCTGGGATGGATTTTAGTTAAGTTATTGTTTTATTTATTTTCTTTTGAGGACTGGATGGGACTCCCTTTGGAGCCCGTATAACTCAGATGTTTAATTTATCTGAAGACCAGTGATAAGCAAACTTGCAGCACTGGCTCTCTCCTGCATGAGCAGCTGAAGCGCTACTTTCACTGCTCTCTCTGGCCCAGGAGCAAGAGATTGGAAGTGCAAATGAAACCTGGGTCCGCCCGTAAGGCAGTGCGGAGCACTACCACTAAGCCGCTGGGCTGGCCCTAATCAATTATATTAAGCTTTATTTATTTCAAAATCATGTCTCTGTATATTGGAGGCATTTCAGTTGATTGCAGTAAAATTTAGGATATAATGGCTACAGTCTAGAATTCAAAACCAGCAGAAGAAACTGTTTTTTGACTCCGGTTTAAAAAAAGAAAGACATCTGTCTGTCTTCCTC
Organism: Chauna torquata; assembly: GCA_013399475.1. Classification (NCBI taxonomy): domain Eukaryota; kingdom Metazoa; phylum Chordata; class Aves; order Anseriformes; family Anhimidae; genus Chauna; species Chauna torquata. Next base: position 113,757 of record VXAL01008553.1, on the reverse strand, counting down.
TTTCTGTGGGTGTTTGCACCCCTTATTTGTTTTCCACTGCTGTTCATTGTATTGGCGGAAATGAAACTTTCATATTAAAATAAATGTATGTATGGGAAATGGTTGGCTTCTGAGAGAGTGGAAAATAGATTCATCTAGGACCGGTATTTTCATAAATCAGTTGGAGAAGACTAATAATTATTTGTTCTCTTCCTCAGTCCTTCCCTTCCATGAGAAAACTTACTGTTTCTGTAAAAAATCAAAATGTTGATGTTGGTGACTTTTTTTCAGCATATGTTTTTGGACCTGGTTAATCCATGCTTGGCTTTTCATTAGATCTTGTACTCCCGAAGGGTAAGCTGATAACCAGGTGTATAACATGTATGTACCATCACTTTGTTTACCTGAGTCTTTTTAATTTGAATAAAAATAGTTTGCAAAGTGTTTTGGATTAACCAGGTTTGAGTGTCCCATAAAGACTTTTGTTAGGATTTTATTTCAAGTAATTGTGGCCATTGCTGATCCAGATTTTATGGAGTCCTTGGTATGTGCATGCGTGTGTGTGGGTAAAGAATCCTTTTTATATTGTCCTGTGTGTTGCAAGACATGTCTGGTAGGTGATAAGAACAGTGATGTTGTAAAAGGAGCCAGAAGGAGCATGAACAGTGGCAAGCTTTGAAAAATATGTGGTGTACTGGGGACAAGCTGAATAGAGATGATAAGACTCAGTCAGTCCCAGTTGCTTCCGCATTAATTGCTTTGAAAATAAACAGAAAGCCTTAATTTCATGCTGGAAGCTAACCTGGTTCAGGACCATCTTTTATGTAGCTGGATAATGAAGGAAATTAGAAAAGTAACATGGAAAATGCATCTTTTACCCACTAAAATTAGAAACCAGGATGGAAATCTTTAATAACACCAACTGCAAGAAAAATTAAGTGATAGCAACCTCTTGTATCTTGAGGTGCCTCTGACATACGATTTACAAAGCGCTATTTAAACAACCACAACAGATACTGTTATATTTAGTTAACGTGCATTAATGTCTTGGACCCAGGGCATAAACATTGCTCCTCACGCAGGCTGCCAGCTTTACGGAACTTCTAAACCTTCTGAAACTTGATGGTGCAGTTGCACAGAGACTAATTCTAATAATTCTTCGTTTTATTTGCTCAGTTTGAGATACTGAAGATCATTTGTAGATATACGTAGCCTTCTCTCGGCAGCAAATGCACTAAATGGGAGCTGTGTTTCAAAATGGCTGAGTACTTTTAACATCAGGAAATGGGATCTGGTGCATTGACGTGAAATATTCTGATTAATAAACTTCATATTCCTTTTGCTTACTGCATTTTCCAGCAAGTCTAATTTGACTGTCATACCAAAAAAAAAAAAAAAAAAAAGCTGCTGCTGCAGTGCACTAGGAGCTGGTGCTCTCTCCTCTTTGGAGATGGATCAGAAATCCAGTGCAGAGGTGTAGACGTGCCGCTTAACCTCTGTTAAAGGAGACAGCAGGAGAGATGAAAACAAACGGAGGAGAATCCCCTGAATTACACAGCAGCACCAGGAACTGGCTTGGCTCAGCCCAGGTTCAGCTGAGGATGCTCTGCAGCGTGTGACAAAAACAACGATGGTCGGTCCGTCATGAAAGTCTGCGTAACTGTCTCCACATGGAGTGCCCAAATTCAGTTTCCACTGGATGATTTAGGGAGGACTATAAATAATCCTTACGCTTTGTGCCAAGCACAAACACCCAATGAGGATTTAAGGAAACCCCTCAGGAAGTCATGGTCATGTCGCAAGTTTCTGCGCCTTTCTTAGAAGCAGCTGCTGCTGGCCATAACCGGAGCACAGGTTTGTATCTGCGTGTGAAGTCCGAAGTGACACCTCGCCTCCACTGAAGATCGATAGTTTTGCTCCAGAAAAGAATTCACAAATATGTAACAAATAACTTTTTTTTTAAAAAAAAACAACTTCTACTCTTGAAAAGCAGGGACAAAACCCCAAGCTGTGCCCCCATACCAGGGAGGGGTACAGGCTGGACGCGTACACGCTTCCTTTCCCAGAACTCTTCACCCTGGCTCCTTCAGCAGGCAGCATCCTTGGGCACACAACAGCAGGGAAGCGACCAGAGACCAGATCCACGGTGTCCTCCCAGCCACTGAATCCGCGGTGAGATCGTCCCCTCTAATGCTGCAGCGGCGAGCAGTGTTGCTTATTCCCAGGTGTCACAGTTTGTTTGCACATGACTGTTTTCAGCTGCTTTACTGCATTGAATTTTTCCACGCTTGATATCGAAATTGGCCTGACTTGTATAATCTGGAAAGCCTTCAGCAGAAATGCTTTGCTCGTTCTCAGAATCTCTTGCTGTGGCTGCTGGGAAGGGAACACCCGAGACTGCTGTTCGTAGATGCTGACCTGACACCAACTGTCAACTCCAGAACTGGCAGGGCTCAGCAGTGCTTAAATTGAAAGCTGTGTTCCTGGCTTGCTCCCGCAGTGTCTAACAGAAACACCGATGTGTTCCCAGTGCTGGTCTGAGCTATGAAGGGTCGAAGAGTGGGCATAGATTAAAACTGATCCTAAATCCCCAGGCATGCCTGGTACTGGAATGGGCTGGGACTGAGGCGCTCCAGCTACTCGCTCTATTTCCAGTGTTAGTGAGAGACGGGCAAAATGGGAGAGCGGAGATGGATCAGCACTAGTAAGCACTGTGGAATCAAGAACACAGTTCCAGAGCTCTAACGTCAAGCTCCGTCTTCTGCCACTGCAGGTCTGTGCTGCCTCATGGCTGAAATGGTACGGTGCCAGCTCAGAGAAGGATTTTACTCGTGCACTGGTCACAAAGATCAGTGATAGCAAACTTCCTGACACCAAACTTCTTGTGACTGGCAATCCTGCCTTGCTTTTTTAACGTAACTGGAGACACCTAAGCTAACTTCCAGGCATGCCTGGCACTCTCAGCTGCAAATGGGGAAATAGCACTGCAAAATAAAAGAGCTCTGATGTGAAAAATTGGGCCTTGACTCACTGAGGTCTCTGAAACACTGCTGTTATTACGGGAGTGCGATGGCAAGCCACAGGGAGGTGTTCACACCAGCCTGAGCACTGAGAAGAAACTACAGCACAAGGCTCTCTTAAAAAAAACAAAGATATGGAAACCAAGCACCAGCAGGAAAGAGTTCCAAAAGGCTCTAAAAGTAAGAGGAGATGGAACTAAAGCGCAATTTTCAAAATGTGGCTTGCTGTTGATGTTTTATTGTATGCACTGCTACATCCAGGATTTATGTCAGTGGAACGATGAAAGACGTGCACAAGCTTGTTTTTGCAGTCAGTGTGAACTTGGGCTCTACCTCAGAACCAAAGCCAGAAGTGAGGTTATCACTTCTCAAATAGGCCGTTTCCCCCCAGCTAACTCATTTGTTGTCCACTCAGAGTATTGCAGGGGCCCAGCCACATCTTTAATTCTCTGCCAGCTTTTTATCACCTGAGTAGCACTAGTCCTCCAGATCAAGTCCCTGGGAGACACAGCACGAAGTCTGGTGGCTACCTTCTGCTTGCACGTTGAGTACTGGCACCGTAAGGTCTTGCAAATGGCCATTGCCTCTTCAGTCAATTAAAAACTTGCTCCTGTGGAAAAAGGCTATCAGGAGTTAGCGTAAGAACACACGTACGTATATGAACTCCCTTGGGTTTTGTTTTTAGGCTGATGCTTTGATCCTAAGAACTGGCTTCCAGGGGAACTGTCAGCGTATACACAAGCCATCAGAAATAAAAGCAATTGCGTTAATATGCGCAATTATCAGTGATAATACTAAGAGCCACCCTAATGCATAGTCACTGACATGCTCCCACGCGCTTGAGAGCTAGTGGTGCTGCGGTAGGGAGTAAAAGAAAACTTCAAAAGCAGCCCAGGATAGCTGTTAGCTCTCTTTTCCTTCTTTGGGAGACAGGAACACTGCAAACAGATTTCAGGTTTGCTATGGCTGCTGTTGCCCATTCCCCCAAGCCTGCGCCTGTTAACAGGTAAAGGCATCACATTTTTCTTCCCCTCAGCCCGTGCATCACTTCACTGTTAGAGTCACCAGCACAGGTGGTGCGCATATATGCAGCGGAGTGTAAATGCACATCCAAACAGCGTGGGCAGAGTAAATGCGGATCTATTTTACCTAGTTAAAATTATGCTACATTGAAAAGAAAACAAATCAGACGTGAGAGCAGCTTCCAGCAGTACAAAGCAAACTAATTAAAAGTGAACGTTCCCTTTTTGCCAGAATATAACTTAGTTCTCCCCCACTGACATTGTCACAAGAATGGTGTTTCAACAAGCAAAAAAAGCAGCAGCCAGACCATTTACTCAGTTTAGTTTATTTAAAAGTACTAAACAAACATTAAATAGGTGGCAAAGGCCTAAACACAATGGACTTCTCACTGTTGTATTTGTTTTAAATACAAAACGTTAAAGATAAGAAGTGGATGAAGAATAATCTGCCAAAATCAGCTGAGAGCACACTTCACAAACTTGCACGTTACAGTTCATCTTGCAGAGACGAAATCTCGCCACAACCATCACCATGGCAGCAGTGCTGCTTTGGTATTAGTATGATTGAAGCATTCAAGCCGTTCCCCTTGAAACCTTTCAGCTAAAATTCATTTTTTTCCATTCTTGCCTGGTACTGTCTTTCAGATCGTTTCCTACGGTAAACGTCATCTGTGCCAGAAAGAGATCTTGTTAGCATTGTCCAAGAGCAAGATGGTACTCAATGTATGAATCCTGTCATCTCTTTTAAAACTTCTCAACCCAATTTCCTCTTGCAGAAACTGACAGGCAACTGAAAATTCAAGCCAACGTGAATCTTTATTGCCACTTAAAAATAGCTCGTTTCCCTCCCATCTGGGCTAAAGTTCTTCCCCTCAGTCCTAATTAAATGTTTTATAGGAAAACTAAATTTCCAGAGCAATACAGTCATTTGTCTACTTTCCCATGAGGATAAAAACACAAATGGCCAAACTAGCTGAAGCTAAAGAGAAATTAAATTATAGGCACAAAGCCCAATGCCTGAGGACTGCCAGCACAGCTTCAGTGTTTTAGCTTTTTTTTTATTTTTAAAACATAGGAATGTACTCATGTTCATAGTCTTCCTAGCTGTTCTTCCTGCCTTCCCCCACCCTAATCGCCCCTAAATATCCGATATCCATCACCAAGTAAAATCTCTCTCACTGACACAAAAAGGTTATCAGTCTTCTACAGTGTCTTGCATGGATTACAGAACAGTATTACAATATCATTTAGACACAGCATTTTTTTTTTCCTTCAAGAAAGTAAGGCTTGGGCTGAAGTGTAACAGCTGCTACACAGATAATGTGCTTCAGCTTCCAACCTGACCTTATTGCTATACAGGTATGCCTCAGAAATATTAAATTGAAAAACCACAGCAAGCCCAAGCCTTGAGAAGCAATTTTGTCTGCAGTGTTTGTCAGCTGTGGAAATTGCATCAAGCTGTTCTATTCTACGGGAAACCTGAATAGATTTCCCATGAAAATGAGAGTATTCTCACATAACATACAGTAGAGCTGAAATACTGCAATTCCTTGTTCTGAAGAACACAAAAGTTTCTTCTAGTAAGGCTTGTCAAAAGGGAGAATGCCACACAAAACCTAAATGCTTTAACTTCTAGAAACTGGCAGTAGCTGAGAAAAGTTCTCATGACTCATTTTCATGCTTTAATCACCTAATTAAAAGAAAAAATATCCCATTTCAGACAAACCCACACCTACATTTAAATTCTCACAAGCCTGGTGAGCCTTTTCAAATTAAAAAAAAAAAAAACTAACTTAGTATTAGATTAGGGTTTTTGTTTGTTTGTGCCGTGTCTTCTACTACTGCTAGGGAGGTAGAATCTGGAGTGACAAATCCTGCACTAAGGAGAGAAGTGACAGACTTGATCGTCTCTGAAGTCCTCCAGGCCAGGACCCTGCAATCAGACCTCTCTTCTTGGCGTTCAGGGGAACCGCCAACACTGCGTTCACCGCTAGCGGGTGCTGGGGAAGCCAACGCCGGATCGGCTCGGGCTGACGCAGCCCGCTGCCAGGGGAGCTGCGCCTAGGGAAGGGGAGCCGGGGCAGTGTGGTGACAGCGGTGGCTCGGCAGCGACCGGGCCTCCTCCTCGCGCAGCCCCCACTTACAAAACGTCTCCTTGCCAATACGGACGTTAATCATGAACCACTCCATGGCTCCCCCGAGGAGAAAGAAGAAGGGCAGGAACCTGTAGGCACCGAAGCGCTGCTTCCCAGGCACCAGCTGCAAGAGGCGCTTCACCCTCTTGCTCACCAGCATGACCGGGACGGGATCAGCGGCTGCACGATTCCACGCGTCAAAAAAGAAAAAGAAACAAAGGGGGTGTAAGCCGAAAGGCGGAACGAGACGTACGACAGCCCCCCGCGCAGCGCAGGCAAAGGGAAGCCGAGCCCTCGACGCCCGCTGCGGGAGAGCCCCAGGCGCGGGGCCGCAGACCCTATCTTCCCCGTCATGCCGGCGGGCGGGCGGGGAGAAACGGGTCGCCCGCGGCGCCAGCTGCCATGGCGGCCCCTCAGCCCCAACGGTCGCCCCCTCCTCCTCGGCCCGCCGAGGGGGCGCAGCCAATCAGCGCCGCGCAGCACCTCGCGCGCGACCCCGCGCCGCGCGACCCCTCACCTCCAAGCGCGGGCCCTAAAAACAGCCGAGCGGAAGGACGTGGTCGGCACCCACGTGACGCCTCGTGGGCCCGCTCGCCTCGCCCTGATTGGCTGGAGCGGGGCCGGGGGGCGGGGCTGCGCTGAGGGGCCGCCGCCGCCA
>VXAL01008553.1:85824-101277 GCA_013399475.1 Chauna torquata | reverse complement strand
TATATATATAAAACACAACAACCCAAACTTCTTGAAACTTGGCTTGTTAAGCCAGGCACGTTGGGGATCTCGTATTGAGACTGATCGTGCACGTGCTCCCAGCTTCCATCTCTTCCCTGCAGTTGTTTGAACCTGCAGAGAGACTGCTTGAGAGCAAAGAGGAGACTGAGAGCCAACCACTCGGTCACCTTTGGTGCTAGAATGGGGATTTCCAGCCAGACAAGGACGTTGACTTGACAGGCTGTGGAAGAGAAGATCCAGCACAGGATGAGCTCCTGCTGGGTCTCTGGCAGGGTGAGAATGAGGAGCTGGCAGCTTGCTGCAGCTCTCGGACCCTGCCCCCTGCATCGCCCCCAGGGCAGTTTGATGCGATTGCTGTGTGCCAGCCGCCTCCTCGGAGGGCTCACGGAGGCTCACGGTATGAAAGGAACCCTAGGTAGCTGCTCGAGGAGTAATTTTTGAGAAGATTCAATGTGACAGGCCTGTCTGCTGAGCACCTCTGCGCTGGACACGTGGTCTTTGGAGGATGCTGCAAGTTGATGTTTGCACTGAGCCAAACGTGCAGCAGGAGCTCCAGGTTTCAGTGCAGAGACTCTTTCCTTCTCCTAGGGTATCAGAGACTTTGAAACTGCTGTGAATTCAAGATGGAGGAGGACAGTGTGGAAAGAGCGAGCTGTGAGTTTGATCTGGAGACGACGATGTGTGATAGAAAACGCAGCAAGGAGATGAATCTCTGTGTAGTGCTCCAGGAAGTGTGAGTAGGGAACATGTTACGTGTGAGGCAATGGTGCTAAAGCGTTTTGGCTGGCGTGTGCATGTTCCTGTGGCCATTAGGAGGTCAGAGAGAACATGCTGTGTAAGTTAGTGACAAAATGTCTGAGTGGAGGAAAATTAGCTGGGCAGGAGGCTGTTGGGAAGCAGCAGAGGCTCTGTACGTTTGAGGTGGGCAGGGCAGGGTATGACTTCATCCAGGGGGTCTGAGTGCACTCCACAAATCGTACCGTGTTGCACAGTCACTGCTCGTGGTTCTGATCGCACGTAAGACTTGCTCTGTTCATTTGGCAAATCTTGGACTGCCCTTGTTACAAAATCGTACCAGCTCCCTTGGCTTTTACTGATTGTATTTTTGCAGAAGTTGCAGCAGGCATTTTTTTTTTTTTTGCATCAGAATGGGTCTCATGTCGTCTTTAAAAAGAGAGATGGGGCTCAGGCAATGATGTTTTGTGCTGCTCAGACTATCAAAACGTGTTGTAAACCTCCTAGCAAGCGCTGAACGTTGGAAGAGCTTGATCTCTGTAGGGGTATGGTAGCAGCAAGAGGGGCGCATTTGTCATTAAAAAATGCGCTCTCATTAGGAGAGGAGAACACTGCATATTGCACTGCAGTGTGATTAGCATTGTGTTGTTTTCCTTGCGAAGAACAAAAACGACACCCTACAAATCACAGCATGTGTTTAGAAAAAGATCTTCCCACAAGTTATCTGGAGGTGAGGGCAGGAAGTGGAGGTCTGTTTGTTTATCGTGCAGAAAGCATTTATGATTAGAGGATGAAAGTTATGATCATCTGAATTTTATTTACATTCCCCATCTTTCAAAGTCCCAGTGGAAAGTACTCTGATTGCATCCACTGTCCTCGGCCTCTTCCAGGAACTTTGCCACCAGCAGTTACTGAAACAGGGCTCTTGTTCTTGCTGTGTAGCCAGTAAGTCAGCCCTTCTGCCTTAAAATGCTGCTTTCTTTTCTAGTAGTTCTCCTCTGGCTGATCGGGCGAAACGCATTTGAAGGGCGAAGGAAAGGGAGCTAGGAGAGAGGTTTGGGTATGTTTTTGTAAGGCATCTCTGCCCTGAAAAACAGGTAATATACTGATATGTCTGAATCCTCTGTTTCTTTGGACACCTCTTTGGATTAGTGCTTGCAAATGTACTTTGGACTTTTACCTAAAACACCCTTTGTAAATTCTGTCATCGTTTCAGGCAAAGTCTTAATTGGAAATTGCTGGTATCACTTTCTAATATTTTTTTTGTTCTAGATTCAGATGAGACTTGGTTTTATAGCAAGGAAGCACTAAAGAACCGGCACAGGGGTTCTTGCTAAAAGCCAAAAGTTAAGGTAGGAAGGGGAGAAAAATCCTACCCGCTGATGCTGTGTAGGATCTGGAAAATGTCTGTGCTTTTTCCTATCGTTCAAAGAGAAAACTACCTGTCTCTGAGGGGGGAGGAAACGTCTCCTTCCCCTCTCTGTCCCTCGATGTGGATGTGACTGGGGAACCTATTGCAGGGAACTATTTTTATTGCTCTTTGTCATTTTGCAATGGACGGCTGTCATGGAGCGGGAAGCCCGGAGAGGGTCTGTTCCCGTCTCTGCTGTTGCAGTGTAGCTAAAGTGTTCAGCTCTCTGGACCAGCTCCGGGAAAGGATAGGTAGGTGGTTCAGCTGCTGGCTCTCTAACCCCCTTTTGCCAGCAGTGCGTGGAGCAGCGCTATTCACAAACAGTAACCCTGTTTTGAAGTGATGAGCAACATGCAGCTGAGCTGTTTCCACAGCTGTTTATCAGAGGAGAGCAGATAACTTGTTGCTATCAGCATTACATGCTCCAACAGCGCAGCTCAATGGTGTTCTTTTTTTTTTTTTAACAAGTTTTGTTGGTGTTTGTACAAAACTTTGTTTAATCCTGCCCATAAAAATGAAAATAAAAATAGAAAAATGCCCCAGTGGTACCTGAAGGATTGTTTTGTGAAATCTGGCTGCTTCTGTGGGAAACAAACGCTAAAAGGCAAACCTCAAGATTTCTAGTTCGAAGTAATCTAGGTTCCTCAAAGAGGAGAGTTTGCCTGTTAGTGTTGCTCGTATTTGAAGCGAGGGGCACATGTTTTTCTGTTGATGCATTACAGCTGCCTTTCACAATGGTGAGCCTGCTGAAAATGCAGCTGCTGTGAGCTAGAAATCTGACACTTCAGAATTGCTGGTCTGCTTTGCTTTGTGTAGGCCAGAGACTGAGGACATTGTTTTGTGTCTTCCTGACACAGAAGGTCAGTCTTACTGTTAAAATGGTTAGCACAATCGCCAGGCGCAGCCAGAGGTTTCGCAGTGTGTTTTCTCCTGGGGAGGATTATCTGAGTGGGTTAACTGCAGCAGGCTTCACCAGCAGCTCTGCGCTCCTTTGCTGCTGCTGTGTGGTACTTCCCGCTGCTGCCGGGCCCAGGCTGGAAAGCTGAAATTCTGGTGATCCTCTCGGTTTCTCTAATCTCTCCCCTTCCCCTCTCTTAGATCTCCTTCCACCAGGAGTCTGCAGTCTCCTCAACCCGGCCGCTATCTACGCTAACAACGAGATCAGCCTGGGAGATGTTGAGATATATGGCTTTGACTATGATTACACGTTAGCACAGTATTCTAACTTACTGCACTCTATGATTTTCAACACTGCCAGAGACATCCTAATAGAACAGTTCAAGGTAACGATGTGCTAAGAATTTCCACTCAATTAATCCCACTGCTCTTTGCAACGCCCCAAATTTGCTTGTAAGATGCAGCGTTGTGCACATGTGGCAGGGACTGGTTTTACTGAGATAAATTTCACAGTCTTTGATTGCAGAAGGTTTTGTCTGTATCTGGAATTAATTTCCAAACGGACAATTTACCATGCTCTGCATTCCTGAGGTTTTGTAAATGTGGAGCAGGAGCCATAGTCTAAAATAGTCTCTGTTTTCCCTAGCTATGGAAATTGTGCCTACAGAATTTCTGGTTTGATGTACACGTGGTGCATAAACATGAGCTGTGGGCCAGCACTGAAGCTGCACAGGACTTGACGTGCAAGTTAATGTGGATGACGCTGTATGACGTCCAGTAGTGGACAGCCTGCTTGCAGTGGGTGGCTGCTCTGTGCGTTTTCTTCTGGTCATGTCTTTTTTTTTAGAGGGACTCTGCAGTGCCACTGCTTTGCCAAATACTTGCGTTGAATGGAGCTTACTAGAAGTCTCCTCACTGCTGGAGTGAATCTGTTAAGTTTTTGTTCGTGTCCCTTAAATGAAAGGAACTATTCTGGGGGATCCTGATCCTTTATCTTTCTCCATTCATCCACTTGCTTTGTTGAAGGGGCAAAACAAAGTGCACATGTTCCTTGGTCAGTTTATGCTTGGTGTGAGAGGACTGGTAGTCCTAAGCCAGCTCAACAGGTGAAATAGTTTTGTTGATAATCAATGCTTATGTCTCTTATGCTGTTGCTGTCTGTCTTCCCAGTATCCGGAAGGGCTTGGGAAGTATGACTACATTCCAGGGTTTGCCATACGCGGACTTCACTATGATGTACAAAAGGTAAGCTGTACAAAGTTCAGCCTCCTAGGCTTTGTCTTCCGTTGTGTTATGTTTTTGGTGGAAATACTTTCTGTCACTGCTTACAATAACACCGATCACCAAACTATCAGTGAAATACATAGTCCGGGTGCCTGTGCCTTCCGTCGCGTGGGTTCTTCTTGCTTACAAACGTCCCAAGGCTAAGGTGTCTTTCATGTTTGCGTAGCCTCTAGCAGAATGGGACATGTTAGCAAAGATCTCTGGTAAACAGCCTTGCCAGTTTAATTCAGTTATTTCCACAAGCTAATTAATAGAAAATTTAGCTTGTTCGTGTGATCATTTCTGTCTTTTAGGAAGTTTAAACAACAAACCTCAATCCTGCATCTCCAGCAAGTACTTGCCAGGAACAGAGGCATTATGTCTTACTCTAATAATAGAAATGACTTGTCAGGAGAATGCTTTAGGAAGCCTTCCCCACCCCCCCACCCCGAATAATAGGACTGCCTGGAAAAAGATCCAAGCTACTTGAAATGCATGCTTCTTAGGAGCACAGGCAAGCAAAGTGCAAGCTTTAACCCTTTTTCAGTGCTTTGGACCGATTCCATGAAAGCCTGATGCCCAGTGATGTCATGCTGGCTGCTGCAGCCAGGCAGTCAGGTGGGAGCGCAGCAGAGAAAGTTGCTTCATCGTAGTAGCTTTTCTTGTGTTGAGCTTTGAGCAGATTCAGCGGAGCAGGCAGTACAGGCTGGAGTGTGCGTGCTGCTCTCCGGTAGTGGGGGGAAAAAAGAGAATGAAGAAAAAACTTTATAGAATTTTCCCGTGTCTTTTGTCCTAACTGAGGTGATAGAATGGCAGCAGATAAAGAAGTTAATCTGTGAGAAACAGAAGTTTCTTTCTCTGTTTAAATCTGTTGCCAATGCATCAGAGGAACACAGAGGTGACTAGCCTAGCCACGCCAAGTGCCCTGTGAGTGAGTAGAGGGTGAGAATTCCCTTTTCTTGGGATCAGAGTTTGAAAAACACATGAAAAACTGGGTAGTGCCTGTCAGAGTAAATGTTTCGGCATATTTGCCTGCACTCCTCACAAACTAGTGGGAGGTCTGCCTACAGTGTAACAAGCTGCACTGATGTGGTGTAGTGATAAAAGAATGTGCCCGCAGGTCGTGAGTGCTCTGTGGAATCAATTACCTAGCACTGTGGTAGGAACAGGAAAACAGTTTGATGCTGTGTCCTGGTTCTATTTGCAGAGCGATACTGGATTGGTGTGAGGCTGCTTTCTGTGCGTTGAGAACTTGTATTATGGTTTCAGAATGATGGATGGGCAAGCAATGAATCACGAATAGGGGAGTCTGGTACGAAAAACGCAAAGAAAGCTCTAATGTTACTAGCCTGGTGTGCTCGTGAGCTTAAATGTCTGTTGGGGAGGGCAAGAGGTGGTGTAGGGAAGGGTTCTTGTGTGAAGAAAATGACTGGGTACAGCTGCGCTCTAAGCCAAGACTTGCCCCCTTAGTTCTGCTTAGCGTAAGCGGGATGAGAAATTGATCTCTTGTGCATGCAAAGCTCCTTTGCAGTCTGTGTGCTTTTAGAAGGGAGATAGGAAGAGACTGAGTCACAGAAACATTGCTCTCTCCCTTTCTTTTTCAACCGCATCCCTGTCCGCAAACGTCAGAGTGTAACAAGCAGTGGTGTTTCAGCTCACAGAAAGATGGTCTTCTGCCAGAGAGGCTTATAAAAAGTCACAGTTTGGATAAGTTTGTGTAAAAGTGGCTGGGGAGTAAGTGTAGCATAAAATACATAGATGTGGGATATTTGTGTTTGAATTTTATTTTCTAAATGTCATTTGTGTAGAGCTTGAAACTTAAATGAAATTTTACTGTAAACCTACCCGATTCTAACAGTAAATATCTATCCGTTATCACAGAGTCTTCTGATGAAGATCGATGCTTTCCATTATGTCCAGCTCGGGACAGCATACAGGTCAGTCAGTTCTGAAAATCGTTTTCTACATGCCTGTATGTGCGGACGTGGATTACTAAATCTGAGTAGTCATGGTTCATGGTATATGGGCTCTTTTTTTTTTTTTTTGAGCAGAGCAGAGCAGAGCATGGTCTTGTCTGGCATATCCTGTTTCCACTTGCTTCAAATGCTTACCTGGCATATAATTGCAAGGAGTTATTTTTCTCAAGGATTTCGAGCCAAGTGTGGGTGGGAAGACCTAGAGCTTTTTGTAATGGTTAATGATGCATCTGATCACGTACTCTGTGTAACGTCTGAGCTGCAGCTACAGCGTGCCTGTGTTAATGTCTCTGAGTAAACAGTGCAACTAGGAAAGGGCTCCTCCGTACGTGTTCCACACACGTGCCTGTCCTCTCCAAGCGGGAGCATGTCCCAGCAGTGGTATGCCTTGCCTTGTCACAAAGCTAAGAGGAGAGTGGTCTGGATGTGCAAATAAACTCAAAGCAGTGCCGACATCTCACTAAAGCCTTGGTGCGTCAGAATCTGGGCTTAGTTTAAGGCCTAGGTTGTCCTGTTTTTCCTTCTCTTCTGTTGTTCTCCAAGGAGAGGTGGGTGTGGTTTGAAGTGGATAAAACCACGCAGAGCAAAGGGATTGCTTCCATGCAGTGTGTCCAAAAAGCTGTGAGGCTGGAGACTGGGAGAAGACCCCGCCCCATCGTGAAGTGGGGTTGGTGTGTAAAAAGTAGTAATTCGTAGATATCTGTAGCAAAGCTCCTGTACCTCTCTGTGTTGTATTTCCTGAGCGTGGAAGCCAATGGCTTTTTATTGAGCTTAGCCCTTTTGCTGTTAAGCTTCAGTTACAGTAAACACTCTAGGAATACTAAGAAGGGAATTTCATAATCAGAAAGAATTGGCTTCTTTGAGTACTATGTTTTTATTTGAGAGGGGAGGGGAGTGGTACTGCCACATATTCTACTGCAGCTTCATAAAGAGATTTTTAGGGAAAAATACATTTAAACTTCTCTCCTAGTGTTCTTTTGAAACTATCCTTCCTGAAATGTCTTTTTCCTAAACTGTCCTTTCCTTTTGAGCAAAACTTAGGCAACTTTTAATTTCTTAGAGGCTCTACCATGATAGAAGAGGTAAGGAGAGAGAGAAAGTTGCAGACTGCTTGACTAAACAGCCATCAAAAGTTGTGCAAGAGGCAAAACCTGCAACAGTCAGAAAACCTGATGTTAAGGAACAGTACAGCTTGTAGCCCTAGCCATGGTTAGGGTGTTTTGGGGGGAAAATAGCAAACCCTGTTGAATGGTCTGTTAACAAAGGACTTGTTTTGCTCAGGAAAACTGAATAAGAAGGAAATCTCTTTTTCAGGAAGCTCTTTTCCTACACCTTTGCATTTAATGGTGATAAACCTCATGGAAGCAACCTTTCCAAAACTAGTTACCCAGTGCTACCGAAGTCAGGTCAGGGGGGCCTACCTGATGGGGCAGTCCTGCCAGCAGATTGGCAGCATACAGAGGGAAAACCTCTGTCTGAACTCTGCTGGAATGTCGATAAAGCCCCTCAATTAAGTTGAAGGAACAAACAAGGTATTTGAAAAATGTCTCGGGGGAGGTTTTATGTGAATCTTAAGAACTATGGAGCTGTCAGACTCTCTGGCTGTCTCTTTCGTGCAAGGGAAATGTGTGAGTTTTAGAAATGAGCCTGTCTGTCCCGTCTTCCCTTTCTCTGCAGTTTGTAGCTCTTTGCAGACTGGTGATCATTGACATCCTGTTTCTGTTGTTTTGTGTCCAGAGGGCTCAAACCAGTGCCTGATGAAGAGGTGATTGAGCTCTATGGAGGTACACAGCACATCCCCCTGTACCAGATGAGCGACTTCTATGGCAAGGTATTGTAAAACCTTTACTGCTGTCATGCAGCAACTGTTTTACCAGATAGGAAAGGAGTGAATTGTGTGAACATGTAAATGACTCCAGCCTCCTGTGGACTCTGAGAAGCACGGTACCTAGTGAGCTGCAGTGTGTGTTTCTGAGCTGCAGTGTGTGTTTTTGTTCTAGTGGGAATGTGCCCCAGAGGTTATTTAGCAATTTAGCATGTGAAAGCCATCTGCAAAGCATTTCTGAACGCCAGGGCTATTGGCCTAGAGCTGAATGGCTCTGGAGACTGATAGGGAGATGTTCCCTGCTTGTTCCTTTGCCAAATCCAGCTCCCAAGCTACCAGGGCAGCCTGCAGGGATGGTGTTTGCACTGAGCTGTGGGGGAGGGGGTACGTGTACGTAGCAGCAGGGTGCTTGCAGTGCCGTCAAGTCTTTGGTTTGGGGTAGGGTTTTTTTTCTTTGTGAAAGGGATCCCTACCGCACTTCTTCAGACCTCCTCAGTGGACTTCATCCATGGTTGTTTTCTTTTTGAAGCAGAAAAGCTTACCGTCACCGTAAAAGACTGAAATTCTGTCTGTAGGAGCTGTAGAAATCTTTTGGTTGCCTGAACGAGAGGAAGTTAGGAAAGATTTTTCTTCCTCAAGTGCCTAGTGTGGCACTGTGGGCAAGCGGGGCCATTCACATCCTTTTCCCCCCAGACTTGCTTTGTTTCTTGACCTTTGTTAGTTCAGTTGCCTATGGGGAAGCTGGAAGAAGAGCAGGCTTCCTCTGCTAAATACCCCTTTGAATCTGCTGTGTGAAGTCTCCAGCAATGTCACTTCTTGATTTCTCTCTCTTGGGAACAATTAATCTGAGCAGTTGCCATCTGAATAAGTATATAATCTGTTTATAGCTCAGTGTTGTTTCCAGTTTTGAAATAGAACGTTTCTGTTTAAAATTTGATATGTCTGTAAACTGTACTCGATTATCCTCCTGCTCTTCAGCTTTCCTCACTCCTGGCAAACTTGAGATGATTTAACCTTTCTTTTTAAATAATCACAAACATGAAATCTCCTTCGAGCTGTGACCTCTTGTAGGACCAGGTGCTCATGCCAAGGTGCCTTTGTGTGCTTCTTTGTAGGTACCAAAGCAGTTAGGTGTTTTCTTCTGTCCTGTAGTTAGTCCTTGGCAGAGTCACGCTGTGCTTCCTCGAGTGTTAATTCCAAAACGAGTCTGGGTTATAGTGAGACAGTGCGAGAGCTGATGGATGTGTGCAGCTGTGGGAGATTAACATCAGGAAAATACCCTGCCCTAACTCTTCATAGCTTGCTGGACCGATCATTTCTGTGCACCCTTGCTGTAGGATCTCATTTGTTGCTTTTCCCTGTAAGAGGATGGGAGATTTGTCTCACTGCAGGGGGCCCATTTGATGCTGCAGCATAAAATGTATTGTAAAAGCAAAATGGGAAAGTATTTGAACAGCTTTTTGTATGCGGATTCTGTTTTCCAGAGAACGATATTAGAGATAGATCGTGATATAGAGCAAAGGAGTACCTGCTGAGTCCTGTCCACTTCCTTCCTGGGTTAGGTGCATTTGCTCAGTCACTTCAAAATGACTTCGTGTATTGAAAAATTCAGTGTAACATTTGGCTGCAGAAATGGCCAAGGGATAGCAGCTTATTCTTTCCAAATCTCCTCTCCTAAAACATAATGAACCCTGTAAGCAAATAGGTGGATCCCAAAGAGAACAGAGGTATATGCAGCTAATGACATTTTCATCCAGCAATGTCTGCTCAGTCTGTGCCACTAACGCATGAGTGGGAAAGCCATCCAATTTAAGATGAGCGCTGGTGTCAGCAGGTGCAGTGTAACTGGTGTGGAGTGAGGCTTTCACAGGGGTCTTTGACCTTGTCCTCCTTAGTGTGCCATGCTGATGTAGCTACCTGTGTGTGCCTTTCGCTGGCAGGACTGGTGTTGGCCCGTAATGAAGGTGGGGAACTCATGGGTGTTGTGCAAAAAGCGTGTGTGGCATTCTTTCTAAACCTGTGGTCCGGTTCTCATCCCGACTTACGGCAGTATGTCAGCTGTAAGGAAGTCAAGGCTGCTGAAAGGTGGGGGGAGGACACGCTTGCCTTGTAGGGTGATGGCACAGGGCACAGTAAGGAAGTCGACTAACCACAAGGTAACTGTTTGCAGTTTACATCCAACATTTAACTGTCTCCTCCAAGCTTAAGGTCTTGAAAGGTGGGACAGGTCATTGCTCTGCTGTACTCTGCGCCATCCCATGCCTAGCGATTTGGGTGGGAACTGCCTGTCTGTGTCCCTCTTGCTTCTCTCCCAGAATCCCTGGACAGTTCCGGGGAGCATATGGAGAACAATTATGATGGTTGGACTTGATGTTCTTGAAGGTCTTTTCCAACCTAAATAATTTGATGATTTTATGGGAAAAGAAAAAATTGTGTGGGGGAGGCTATTTTCAGGAAATGTTGTTTTTCCTAGTAGGAGAAATGTTTCTTTAGCAAATGCACACCAAAATGGACAAAAATCTGCTGAGAGGATTCAGCGAGTATTGCTAAGCAGCACCACCATGTGACACCTGGCCCAAACCAAAGAGTGTCCTCTTCTGCTGTAGGTCAAGTTGTCCTGTGCTGGATGGATGTAATTTGTATAACCCCAAGCATTGCAACATAGCTTTTGATCACAGCATTTTTTGGTAACAGACCCCAGGCAAAATGCTATTTTTTATTCCTTTGCCCTTTTGCATCTTTCTTGACCCCAATTTGTGTTGCCCCAATATTGCCTTTGGATAGTGCTGCAAAGAGTGCTAGTCTTTTGTTCTGCCCTTACAAGAGCAGACGAAATGGAAGATGTTACTGGTGTTGCATCCTGACATGACAACGTCACGTGTTTGGCACTAGCCAGCATGTGCCCTCTGTCCGCTCTACCGTGTGTACCTTTTGTGATCTCTTGGATGCTGCTTTCATGTCTGTCTTTCACGTAGCTATAATAAATACCTTCTGAGGTGGACCAGTATTACCCTAGAGAGTTGCGACTGCAACTGTTGGTCATGAATTGCTCAAAGCTCACATGCACAGGCATGACGTGCCTGGATTGCCAGGCCCCTCTGGTGACTGGGTTCATTGAGAGGTCTACTTCCCAAGCTGCTTTTCACATACAAGATCTTAATAACTGTTCCCTTGGCTGATCTGGCATGTCAGTGATGATAAATGAAAAAGTTGCTTTCAGTTTACTGGTGAGACTCACCAGAGACCCCTGCGCAGGTGGCATATACTGAATAAACAGCCTGTGTTGTATTGGGTGGCCTCTCTGGAGCCAAACTTGGCTGTTGATCTGCTGATAGGTTTATGATTGATAGGCTACAAAAATAGCAAATGTATGGGAGAGCTGCAACCTCGCCTAATACAAGGTGAGTTATTACTTGGTCAGGATGTAATTATCTGTTTCCACCTTAGTGTTTTTGTTAGCCTGGAACATCTTTCAAATGGTACTGGTAAGAAGGGTTTGTTTTTTGGGTTTCCTTTTTCTTTTTTTTTTCTTTAGCATTTTTTGTTTAATGCATCTCCTTCATTTTTTTGCTTTCCAGGGTCCTTCACTTAAGCAGTTTATGGACATCTTTTCTCTTCCTGAAATGACGCTGCTCTCTTCAGTCATTGACTACTTCATAACTCACGGCATTGAGTTTGACCAGGTCCATCTTTACAAGGATATCTCTGTAAGTAAAATGCCAACTGCCCCATAGCTCATAACACATCAGATTTGTGAGCTCTTTTGCTTGTGAACTTTGCGGTACCCAAACCTAAGGGCTGCTAGTGAGTGGTCGAATATGACTGTGTTGTTGCCCCTTTAGATTAGGGCGTTACCAGAGAATATTCAAAGCTGTGTTTTCAGAACACGTTAGGTCTGTGACTGCACTACAGAGATGGTGTTGCTGTACATATCTCTTGCAGAAGTGCCTAGGCCGGTTAGGTTGAAGGTTTTTCTGTGGGAAATATACCACAAAGCTTGTGTAAATGTTTTCTGTTTCTGCAGACTGTTAAGCTCTGTCTTCCTGTTAATATGTCATTTTTCAAAGAGGCTTGGTCTGACCATGTACCAAACAGTTTGCTTTATACAGGGATTGTATGAAAAACCTGCCCTTGTCTGCTCTGAAAATCCACCCCTTCCCTTTGCATCTGCAGAGTAGTCTGATCCTTTTGGGGTGTTTCCTTGCATGTGACTGTGGCTTTCAAGAGCCACCCAGTCCGAGGTGCTAGGGGTGCCCACCAGCTTCGCTCCCAGCATGTGAAAGGTCTACACTGGATTATCACCACCGTTGGGGGGTACTGTTTGACTTCTTAGTTAGTGCTGTAGGCAAGATGTAAGCGCTTGAGGCTGCTGTCCTACGTTACATTTGTTGACAGATGATGCGCAGCCCCTGGTAGCCAAGGCCTTATCGCATGCTTTTTTCCATGGAGTGGGGTTTGGGGTTTGTACCTTGTGGGAATGTTATGCTCATCCTCTGGCAGCAGCTGGTACATGTGCTGTTCAGGCTTCTTGTGAGGGAAATGCTGCATCTATGCTGCTGCTTTTGTGATAAGGATCCACCTTGTCAGCTTTGCTACAGCCAAGGATTACAGCTTGCGTTCTGACCTGCTGTTAGGGCTTGATAAGAGCGTGCCAGCCAGTTTCCCACAAGACCTGAACATGTTTGTAGGGCTGTAGTTGTTTTTTCTTTTGGGGTGGGGAGAGTGAGAAGAGGTGAGAATGAGCTGATTCCAGAAGTCTTCTGTCAAGAGCGTCTTCTGAGCCTTCTTTTGAGGTCAAAATGGACTTGTTCCTAGCTGAAATCTTGGGAGCAGGCAGGTGGTTGCCATGGCCTAATACAAACTCAATACAGGGAAAGCAGTGTGCTGAAGCCCCCAGACTCCTGAGTGCTAATCCTGGCAATTGTCTTTGCATCCTTGCTGAGGGATGTGGTTGTTTCTGAAGGAGTGACTGAGGTAGGCAGAGAAGTGTGCTACAACAGAAAATGCCTGAAATCTTTACTGAAAAGGTGGGAACTGTCCTGTGCTCTTACCAGAGCAGTTTGTTTTTTTCTGTACAATGAGGATAAACAAACATTTTTGCAAAACTTACCCCTTTGCAGTGCAAGCACAAAGAAATGCTTTGTGGACGTGAGCACAGAGATACTTCTGTGCCTACACAGACAGGTGTCTGAGAGTCCTTGCGTAGCCCCAGCTGTTATTAGAACGCAGGCTCTCCGTGGGTTAAGACCTGTGAACTTGATGCTCTCCTGTAATTCTTGGTGGTAACCCTAATTGCAGTGCTCTGTGTTTGGGAGCAAGCTGAGTGCTGGAGACTGTACTGAGTCAAAAGGGCAGTTCCTGAGGCAGTGGTAAAGGCTGAGACTGGCATGTAAACCTGCAGTCCTGTTGCACCAGTTTGGCCGCTTCGTCTTTGAAAGTGAGAAAGCTTACTCTGCTTTCCTTTGAAGGAATTTTTGAGCCCTGTTTGACACCTCCCCAGGCTATCAAGATTTTACCTGCAGAAAACTTACAGTCCTCCCCCCCTCCTTTTTTTGTTGTTGTTGTTGCTGGGGGGAAGAGCACGCTGGAATCTCTTTCTGCTCTGCAAGTGTAGCTTTGACACAAATCCCAGGCGTTGCTTGCTTGTAGTGCCTGTGCTGGTCAAGAGGAAGTTGTTTTCTCGTTAGCTCTCTTACTTTTTGTTCCGTCTCTCAGCTCAACGGGGCAGTCTCTTGGTGAATGAGATGTGACCACCTCTGCCTTTTTACCATTCAGATCCAAATGGTGGAAAGAGACCCCTAAAACTTACGCTTTGAAGAGGTGCCTCCTCCTCCTTCACTGTCCCCCACCTAAGCTGTAAACTCAGATTCTCTCCCAGCTTTGAAGGAAATGATTCTTGGGGTGACAAGCGTGTTTCAGCAGCCTGGCAGTGAGACCAGGTGACTGCGTGCTGTTGTGTGCAAGTGTTACTGTACCAAAGGCAGTGGTGAGTGTGGGGATGCGTTCTGAAGGGGCACCTCCTAGAGGAGTACACTTAGTGTAACAGCGATTTAAGCATCCTGAGGAAAGGCGGCCTTTGTTTACCTGTCTAAATTGTCATGGATGAAAATGGTGCCTTTAAAACATGTGCGAACACTGCAGAATGTGTTCTGCTCTGGAAAGGGTCTTGTGTATCTGGCGTATCTCACTGGCTGGAGACTTGTGAAAAATCTCAGCTGGGTGTGTCCAAAAATATGTTGCATCTTGGCCTCTGGCCTGGAAAATGGAGGATATTTGGATGCCCTTGACAACATCTGTTTTAACTTGCCTCCCTCTTGAAAAGTGGGCAGCTCTGTTTTGGCAATAAATACCCTCCAGCACTCCTCCTGGATGCTTCTGTGCCCACTGGCTACCCGGGGCTGGAAACCAATAGGAATCACGGGTGCTCTCTTCTGCTGTTGTTCGCTTCAGCCATGCCCCCATCCTTTGGGTCACATTTGGCAGAGCTTCCACAGGCATAGGGAAGGAAGAAAAGCCAGCTAATGTCTGGACCGCTGAGGTTTTGGGGCAGTAAACAGTTTTGGAGTTAGACAGTCTGGATTGCCGTGGTAACAGTGCATTAACATGTGCTAGTTTCCAGGAGCAGGAAGGAAGTAGTGCTTTCATAGAGTCATAGTCACAGAATATCCTGAGTTGGAGGGGACCCACAAGGGTCATCGACTCCAACTCCCGGCTCCACACAGAACCACCCAAAAATCAGACCACATGTCTGACAGCGTTTTCCAAACGCTTCTTGAGCTCCGGCAGGCTCGGTGCCGTGACCACGTCCCTGGGGAGCCTGTGCCAGTGCCCGACCACCCTCTCGCTGAAGAACCTTTTCCTAACACCCAGCCTGACCCTCCCCTGTCGCAGCTCCGTGCCGTTCCCTCGGGTCCTGTCGCAGTCACCAGAGAGCAGAGATCAGCGCCTGCCCCTCCGCTCCCCTCGTGAGGAAGCTGCAGGCCGCCATGAGGCCTCCCCTCAGCCGCCTCCTCTCCGGGCTGAACGATCCAAGTGGCCTCAGCCTTCCTCATACGTCTTCCCCTCCAGACCCTTCCCCATCTCTGTAGCCCTCCTCTGGACACTCTCCAACAGTTTCATGACCTTCTGATGCTGTGGTGCCCAAACTGCACCCAGTGCAGGAGGTGAGGCCGCACCAGGCAGAGCAGAGCGGGACGATCCCTGCCCTCGCCCGGCCAGCAGCACCGTGCCTGATGCACCCCAGGCACG
The DNA here is from genome assembly GCA_013399475.1 of Chauna torquata. NCBI lineage: Eukaryota > Metazoa > Chordata > Aves > Anseriformes > Anhimidae > Chauna > Chauna torquata. Next base: position 85,901 of record VXAL01008553.1, on the reverse strand, counting down.
GCCCTGCTGGCTGCCAGGGCACGCTGCTGGCCCGCGGTCAGCTTGCTGTCGGCCAGAGCCCCCGGATCCCTTTCTGC